>JAGVSQ010004414.1:0-19483 GCA_022683975.1 Rhyacophila evoluta
TTAAAATCAATTTCCATCAAGCACCATCAGTCGAAAATATTAATTATATAAAAATTATTCGTAAATTTTGTATTCACTATCTCACTCGCATTAAAATAAGGAGTACTTGCTCTATCTCATCTATACGACACACGCCTTACAGATAGATGGCCTAACGGAGTCAGTCAGTGACATATAAACTGGTTTATATTATATATTTATAATATATTATTTAAACTGCGTCATCCGGTAGCCTTAAACGGTTGATACGTTGTATTTGTATTGTAAAAAAATGTTAATACTAAAACTTTTATATTTTAAAAAGCTTTCCAGGGTGAAATTGGGTAATTCTTTCAATTGAATTCAGACTTAACTTTATTCTTTTTCCGCAAAATAACTTCATGAGATATGTAAATATATTCCGTTTCGTCTTCTTGTATAAAATTTATCTTCATTCTAAACCGATCTCTGTTGTCCATAAATTTACATATTGTTTTTCTGCTTAAAAGAAATATTTAAGTTTTCAGTGATCACCAAGAAAAAACCTGCAATAAAAAAATACATTAAATATTCGTTAAGAACTTTGTAATTAATTTCAAATTATTCCTTTATAAACTTTTTATTTAAGTATTTTTTAATTGCTGGAAGGAAATTCGATTTCAGGTGAAGTGTCAACTGTCTCATTTATGGATGAATGTCTTAAAACTTGGCATAATAAAAAATCTACGTCACATAAACTTTTCCATGGTTATACTAAATTATCCATTTAAAATAGTTTGATTTAAAAATATATGTAAAAAAAGTCTATATATATAAAGTGAACTTATTTCACTTTGCCAAAAAATGAAGGAGAATATTTTAAATAAGTATTTTTTGTGTAGAAGAACTATACAAAATGTAAACCAGTAAAACACATTGACAGCAAAAATAAACATCGAAAAACATGCTATAATACATTGTTCTTTTAAACAAAAAATACTTGTTCAATTACATATTCAATTAAAATTTTGCTTCCACTTTGGAAATATATTCTTCGTATACTATTTACGAATGTTTTAAATTTTATCTATTTAATAAAGACACAACTTCGTAAAACAATATGAGATATAAAAATCTTCATTAATCTTAAAATAGATATTTTTAAACTACAAAATGGCACATAAAATTTAATTTAAAAATCAGTCAAACCAATACCTGAGATTAGTCATAATTAATGAACACTAAAGGTTTACTTTACTTGATTATTTACTTATGCCATACTTTGAATGTGGACTGTGAAGTTCTCAAAATTTTATTGCTGTTCATACAAACCATTTTTTATACATATGAATTTGATTCACTTGCATTTAGCATCTAATTCCACATTGAAAACACTTCTAATTTTGTATTACTACAGAACTACAGAACAGAGACCGATCGCTTTATAGTCGCATACGCTTACCAAATCAGCCACCGATTATAATCCGCTAGTCAGTCAATGAATTAAAAGAAAACCGAATCATTTCTTTTGGTTATATTTTTACGCAATATACAATACAATAATGAGCTTGTTAGATATTCACCAGCATACGATTATGAATAAATATTCTGGATGATAATATAATATTATAAATAACTTTTTTCAGTTTAGAAAATATTCCACAAAAATTGAACACTCGGCAACTTTAAACATAGTTTACTATTAAATTATTCTCAACTACGAACATAAATATTAATTCCGGTTCCATGAATTTACAAAATTATCCGCACGAACCGATATGACCCGGTAAAATCCGACCACTGGGTAATCCTATAAAATATTACACATTTTTTAAACAGATTCACAGATGTCTCTAATCAAACTCCAATCCCATAAATTAGATGAAAAGGGAACACTAAGTATCTTTGTGCTCATTTTAAAAATCCTTCTGTCGAGTTATAAACAATTCTCCCTAGTCCTTTGTCTTTTCAAATTTCTCTTTTTTAAGTATCTTTCATCCATTCAGGGTATAAAATAAATGAATAGCTGGTAGGAAAACGATGCTTTGTTTGAACAAATGATCCTCTTAGCCATTACTCGTAAAAGTTTCCAAGTAAAGAGGTTTAATATTGTATTAATATTATAATAAAGATATCCTGAGATAACGTTTTTGTTTCCATCGTTTCTAACTGACTCCTGTTTTCATTTTACAATAAACTATTTGTTTACATTACAAGTCAAATAAATTAAGCTTTCATAATTTTTGACTATCTGTTTTACTGAATCAAAAATATAATAACTTATATTTACCTTCTATTCAATATTTGTAATGATTTAATCTGTAAATAATATTGTTGAAATAGCAGTTTAAAAGATTTATGATAATATAGAAAAAGATTATTTGGTTTAACTATATCCTAAACAATGAATCTACTAGAAGTCTAATTACTTATTATTTTTGGTCTTTTAATTTGTTTTATAATAAAACGATTTTATTTTATGACTTCCGGTAGCAAAGTATGTGAAGTATTCGATAATATCGTATATAAATCTATGAGTGATTACGTAATTATAAAAATAAAAAACAGTTCATCAACAAATTGATCAGTTGTTTTACATCCATACAGCTTTTATATAATTCAGTCCATTTTCATGCTTTTAAACAAAAAGTTGCGGGCTTAAAGCCGTTTTCAATATGACATGTCCTGATCGCTCCATGATGGGTAAATAGACCATCGTAATCTAACGACATGTCTTGATGGATTATTTTTTATGAGAGTTGGTTCTCAGACAATTGCTCCATCCAATAGACATGTATTTCTGCGTTTTTTTCTTGATATTTAACGATTTTTTTTAAAGGAATTAATTACGTAATATATAATTTTATATATAATACTAGAAGACATCTGAGTTGGTTGAAAACCAACTAATATAAAACAATCTGTATAAGCCTTCAAACTAGATAGATTTATTTACTTTACATTCGAAACGGAGATAGGTTAGTAAAAATAAGCACTATATTATAGTCTATATTAATGGATTATTAGTATACACAATAACATGAACATTTAAAAAGCTATATGGTTTTTAGACACTAAAATTGTCTAGATTCTTTTTTCAAATATACACATAAAATAAATGAACTGCGGTGATAACGTTTTATTCAATATCCACATTGTTTCTTTATTTTAAGGTGGTTTAAAGAACGTCATGAACAGTTAACAGCGATACAGACGTCAGATCGTGTCGCGACGTCAGGAGGCCTCCTAAGGATTTCCCAAGCTCGCCTCGAAGATCGAGGCAAATACCTTTGCTGGGTTAATAATTCAGCAGGCGAAGAGACGGTCCAAGTTACACTTACTGTGACAGGTGTGTTTTTTTATATGTTATTTGATTCTTGTCACGTTTTATAACTGGTTATCATTATATTCACTGACAATAATTTATCGATTACTTTTTCAAATGATAATTAGTTTAGTATATGTATTGTTGTAATATCAAATGGAGTATCAAAAAAAAAACATTGATATCGAAATGCAATTCCAATAAGGTGTATCTTAAAGTGTAAATATACGCATAACGCAAAGTGTACGATTTTAATGTCTGTTTTTGCAATACAACAATACAATATATAATTCGAAACAAAATTTATTGTAAATATATTAAACGCATGATTTATTGTTCCACTTTAATAAACGTAGATACCGTGAGAAGAATTTACTTCAGCAAATTCAGAAAATTAGTTCGGAATCGATATTGACCTCTAAGGATTGATTGAATAGATCGTATGACGGGTATATTTACAAAGTGAGGTTAGGTTACGATGCCAAAGTTTAAAGAAAACGATTTGAAACAAGGATCTTTAGTATAGAAATATAATAACACATAAATCAATTTCCAAAATGCTAAAAAATAAAATACAGATTAAAAAACATGATGTAGAGTTCATTTATACCAAAATACTTGGCATTCTAAAATAAATTCATTTTGGAAATATTCGTACATCTCTCTTATTTGACTGTTTAGTAAATATGTTACTGTGTCTTTATTAAAGTAAGTAATTAGTGAAGAGCACATTATTATATTTTATAGTTGTAGACACATTTACAAAAAAAAAAAATTACTCTTGTGCTAATTCAACTTTAACTTTAATTATATTTCAGCTCCGCTCTCCGCTCATATTCAGCCAGCAGTACAAACAATAGATATAGGTCGTGAAGCAACTCTTCAGTGCACAGTTGGCGGACATCCGGTAGGTCGAGCGCGGTGGGTCCACGATGGGCGGGCTCTTCCACCTACGAGAGCTGATCCTCCTGAACGACTTGTGGTTAGGGCAGTTACTAAGGCTGATAAAGGAATGTACCAGTGCATCATTGGAAATGAATGGGACCAAGCGCAGGCTACTGCTGAATTGAGACTCGGGGGTAAGTTTTATTAATTGTTAAAGCAAATGAAAATACACGGAGCTTTTTTCAGACCGGATTTATCCGAATGATATTTCAAAAGTTTAATCTGTTGTTGATATAAAACAATAATAAAAATAAATTTACAAATTTTTTTTCGTATATACAATTTTAAACAATTAGCTTCATTACTCGGAATAGATTTGCTTATGATTGATTCAAACATTGCCTGTGATATATTTAAACTCATTTTTTATTCGCGATGTCATTGCAAATTTTGTTAGTAAAAAAAAAACTTGTTGATCGTCCATGATAATATAAGAAGTTGAAAGTAAAACAGTTGATCTAGAATACGTAGTCCAGCCGTTACTGTTTACCGTTTGGTAGGAGTTCTTGTGATACACAGAAAAACGCGTGTATTAGCTGCATTATAGTATAGGTCAGTTTTCTTTGACCGTTTATCTCTCACGGCACACTTGATATTATGTCCAAAACTTCGCGGCACACTACAAGTAAAAAAATAAGAAATGCCGCCGCAATGTTTTTCTGATATAGGTAAAATGCGTCATGGCACACCCAGCATTGTCTCGTGGTATACTATTGTTTCGTACAGAGTTTCTGGTATAGATTGTGTATATTTTTAAATGGCTTGATTATTAATAACGCAAGTAATCCATTGAATTATAAATACGACATTTAAATACTTTTAAAACATGCATTTATGCAAATCTGTGAGCCATTAAGCGAGAAAACTTACTGACCCAGCCATCCCATATTAATAGCAGAACTTAAAGCACCGATCTGTTATATAAAAACTACACAATATAAAACTATAAATCTCCTAAACATACGTATTAAAAGCTTTTGAATGTTTTTTGTATAAAAAAAACGTGATCCATGCGTGAAATTTCTAAAAGTTTTTTGTTATATTTTGATTTGTCTTTTTTTCGTATACAATTCTTTCTTTTTTATACATTCAAAAAAAGGTTATCATGCACAAAACCCTCGTTATGCTTAATAATAAAGGCGTATTTGAAACGGGGAAGTGTTGTAAAATACTTTCAAGTGCTTACTCGAATATCAAAATATTTGTTTACGCGTTAATATAATACGCTTATGTTACGGTTTATACTGATATGAAAAGCTCTGCAAAGTGTGGACTTTTATATCGTTATAAAAAAGCTCACTTTGTTATTATCTTAGTACAAAATCTTTCATTTTCTTTAATTTCAATAATACGGGTCAAACCTTTTTTATATCGAATATCGAACTACAAAGAGTTAGTAAAAGTCTAAGAGAAGTTAATTGATTGGGTACTGACTGGTTTGAGTTCTATTCAAATGAAGTTTAGTAGATTAAAATACTGAAAATTTATCAACTCGTCCATATGGACATCGAATAATAATATACTAATATAAATTATATAATATCAGGTGATTAAATAAGGCAAATCTCAGCATTCATTATCACAGCACGATTTATACATACTTTATTCTGGAGTACACACCTATTCACTTATTTTCAGGCCCCACTTTCGGAGAAGACTTGGTAGAAAAAAATGATGTAGGAGATTGAGAAATGAACAACATATTATACCACGTTTTATAAAGCGAATTTTAATAAAGTTATCCATAATATGTCAGTTTATTCAACTTTAGTATCCGCCTTATTCTACAAAAGTTATGTTACATTGTGCTAAAAACAACAAACAATAAGCTGCATACTATAACTTCAGAAATATTTAGAGCAGTTAGAATTTTAAATTAAATGTAATTTATTGAAATAATTTGAAAAACTTTTAAATTTAAATGTATAAAATAGTATTTATTACAATTTATAACGACTTTATTTTTGTTTTGAGTTAATTAATACATACTTATTTTTTAATATATATTTATTAGTTATTTAAAAATAATTATAAAGAACTTTGGTGAAGAGTTATCGTGGCATTCTCTACAGTAATTCATATTAATATGACGCAATTAAAATCATTCGATTGTTTTTTTCTACTTTCTGAGCTCTGTGTAGTGTAACTGAATAGAACCGAATAAAAAGTATATTGTAAAGTATCCAACTCCAGATCATCGGATTTCCAGTTTATTAACCGCAATAGTTTTGTATAAAAACTCTGTCATCTTTATAGAATTACCGATTTACTTATTACTTATGAGTAATTTCAGGATGCTAATCACATCCTCTAGGAGTATTTATACATCGATTCAAAGGAAATAGTTTACCAAGTCGCTTCAACCATTTGTCAATTATTGGAACTTAGTTATTACGTAAAATAATTTTGTAGCTTTGAAAAAAATACAAAATGCTACCGCAAGCGCAAAGGTATTATGTTAACAAGAGTCTACATCAACAATGAGCTCGTTAAAATATTAATTACACATACTATACTAGATACTAGCCGTGTTAATGGATGTAAAGCTGTTCTTGAGACACTTCTGGCATTTTAAATAGCGATTATTATAAAATCTCATTGCGAAACATCATTGTCTACCATGTCCGGTCTGAAAATGGAGCATGTTATGGATCTATGGTGTAAAAATATATGCCTGGAAGGTGGTTTCATATCTTGGCGGATTATTTTTAATTTGAATTGATTATCAGAGAATTTTCCAAGCCAATGTGCACCCAAACCTACATTTTCGGATTTTTAAAAAAATGATAGTACAAAAATAGTATCCACAATCTAACCTCTCGGATAACGGAAGACTAACAAAACTATATCTAGCAGTGTTTTAAAACCGAAGTATGATGATATTTTCTTACAATTTTAGTTTAGTAGTAAACATTTTAGTAGTGAGTCTCCGCTATGCAATATTTTTCTGTTGACTTTTCCTATCTAGCAAAGTAAATATCCCGAGAGAAAACTCTAATATCAAATTTCAGTTTTATTAAAATTGTAAAAAACGTCCAGTATAGTTCCACATCGTATTTTGTCTTTTGAAATCGCATATGCTGCCATAAAGTCAGCTGTGAAATGTAACAATATGTACGACACACAGTACAGTTGTGAGCGGAAGCATTTTTTGACTTTATGTTCCTCAGGCAAATACAAATTCAGCTCCACGCCACTTTGTTTCGCCGCTTACTAGTCTATATTTGCCTCAGTGACTATTCAATATAACTAATGAAGTCACGGTTGTATTTAATTTCGAGCTACATATATAATAAACTATATAAAATAAAAAACTAAATGTTTTGAGTAAAATATTTTTCAAAATATAATGACCTCAAAAAATGTCTAAAGATCTTTGTCTCTTTCTAGATACGTTATTTAACCTCACTCTATCTCTTTTTCATCATGTATATTTAAAATCGTAATCGAAATAGCACGACCGCATTTGGATAAAAACAAACAAGTCAATTTAAATATATTCGTTATACAATTGTCCATTGTTTGTATTTTCAGTGGCATTTTAACAAAAACAGCTTTTATTGTATAATTATATAATGTTTTCTGGTTGCAAAGAGGCTACACGTCAGAACAGTAAATTGCGGGTTCGATTCCTATACCTGTCGGATTTTTTTCCAATATTTAGATTTGGATAACCAATGGATTGATTAATTGGTTGACAAGTAATCCACGAGAAAAAATTGCCGGAGATACTGCATTCTTGGAATGAATATATTCGCATCGTCTAGATTCATATGCTTCAGTTTCAGGGGGGAAATGATTTAAATACATAGTAATTATCCTACATCGTTTCAAATCAATTGAGAAAGTTTCTACATTGATGAGGAAATAAGTTCTTATTTGAATAAATTCGGTTTATAACTATTATTATTATGCAATTTCGTTAGTATTTTTATCTTTACGCTGCCAATATTTACGATTTTCACGACGTCCCATGAGCAATTTCTTTAACAATCCACATTTTTCATTTATATGTTGAGATTTTGCTGAATGAAATCTTTTAAAAACAAAAATACAAGATAATCTATATTAAAACTTACATTTGGCCAAATTTTTAGTTGAAATATATCTTTTGTATTTAAATAACACTACATAGCTCACGTCTGCTAAATTTCTGTGTAACCAAAACGGTGTGCTTTAGGCTTGAAGGTACGGAAATGAAAGAAACCTTATCTCTATATTAGGACACTAATAAATATGGAAGTTACTCTACCAAAAGGCTACAAGTGAAACATGGCAATTTTCCCAACACGATGCAAAAAGGATATTCGTTTTCAATGTTTTTTTTTCTGTTTTAATTTTTTAAAATGGCAAATTCGTCAAGTTTGTAATAGACAAACAAAGAAAATTATATTATACTAGAATATAACTGACGTTAAACGAGAGTCAGTTTGAAGTTATAAGCCAAAATCATCTGTTAGACCTAAACAACAGATGCTGGTTGGTTGTACCTATCTATCATCTACGTCTATACACTTTTATATATTTAAGTTTCACCTTTATATGATTGGAACAAGTTTTACATTATAATATTATTTGAATAAAACTACGCCTCGATGTTTAACTCAAATAAAATATGTTTCATTATAAACTATGAGTATTTTTGAAAGATTATGATTTTTGAATTCAATAGGTTCAAAAGATATTTGAAAATCAAATTGCAAAGAAACACATCTAACTAAACTGATTTGCTTATGAAAAAGTCTTTGAATACAAAAATATTTCTCTTGAGCTATTTTTATATCTTTTGATTCATCATATTTTTCCAGAACGTAATGAGATTTACTGAAATTCATGTCATTTCTTATGATGTTATCTACAGAATTTGTCAACATTGTTTATGGGTACGCCAGTTTATTTAAAAACCATAAGCATCACGAACAATATGATTATAGCCTGAGCTAGACTTTAGTTTCTTTACCGCTGTTTTTCAATTTGACATATCAAGTCAATTCCAATTATCTGTAAGTCTTTTCAACCATATAGTCGGAATTTCGCTACTTTTTACGGAGTTTTTGTTGACTAATCTTGTTTTATTAAATTTTTTCGATATCTCAACTAAACTTAGCCAAATAAATACAGCCATCAAATTTAGATTGACTGAGTTAACTTAGCATTTTTCTCAAATTGATAGATCTTTTTATCATATCGTTTTATTCTGATACCGTCTCAAATTGCTTCAAAAAAACGCTGAAGAATTTACTTTTAAAGATTTTCATCAGTATGAAACATACATATGAATGGCATATCCGTATTTTCATGACATACTCGGGCTTTTAATTTACAAGTGTCTACTAAAATGTGCTTTTGGTTGTTTGAAATACTAGGCGAGGCTTAAAGCGTCATATGAGTGTGAAAGCTCTATTCGTTGACATAATTCTCCTGTCAATTTCCGCAGTGACCTCATTATGTTTTTATCCTTATAGTTAGAAACTTTGAACATAACATTGCGATGATTGTATTGTAAGATATTGTTCTCAGCGAATTCTGTGTTTTACCAAATTTAAAGTGTGTAAACAATATAATATCACAAACATAGTTAGCAATAGTAAGTTATAATTCAGGGCCCAAACCGCAAAACTCTAATAAGCTTAGGCAGTCCTTGTGGAATTTTCATCACTTAACAAGATTATATTGTTGTGGAATCCGCCATGTCATATTTACTTGTTTATTTTGAACCACACTGTTCTCAGTTAACCCCTTCGGCTCTTCCATTAGCTGCGCTGTCACATTAAGGACCACCGAAACAGATATTTTATGTTTTTAATTATTATAAATATTCCTACGGTACTTACTACTTGGAGGTGTAAAAGCGTTACATTCATGATTTTTTTTTTGTTACGAAAACCACAGTTTCATTTTTGAGTGGAGTAAATTAGAAGTATTTTAGCATTATCTGTAATTTTAACAATTAATATCTATTAATTCTACACAAACTAGTGTGAGACTTATAAATGCTTAGTTCAATATTATATTTATATACCGTTTTAAGACATGATTCATTCCAAAAATGTATTACTTAATTAGATAGTTATATCGAGGGTATATTAAAAAACATCTTACGTCAGTTTTCCAATTTTTCTGGCTTAAATAACTAAATGCATAATTTTTTTTTGAGCTATGAAATTTAATATGTTATGAAATCATGTTTTTATTAGTAGGACAAATAAAATTATTTTTTTAAATAAAATTTTTAGGGCCTTTTTATGAATTGATGCTTTCTGTATTGTTTCTAAATCTTATATATCAAGAAGTTTTGACTTAACCTCTCATTGTCCTCAGATTTTTTTTTAAATAATAGTGTATCTATAAATTAAATTAACACAGTAAAAAAGGACAACAAGAAAATAGGGTGCTCATAATACACAATTAATAAGCGTTTATATTTCATCAGTGAATTTTATTCATCCGTTTTAATTCATTATTAAGTTTTGATTTGTTTCCATTTTTTTAAATATATCATAATGTTTTTAAAAACTTAAGTAAATAATAAATGAGATAAATTAAAGATGTTTTCATGGTGGAATTTGATTACTTATAAAGAATTGTGTACAGTCGGATTATCCTGCATCATTGAATATAACATCGAAAGAAAAAAAAGATAAACGACATATATTGTTAAGGCTGGAGTAGGCAAACATGTCCAAATCATAAAAAAATAGATAGCAACACTTACTATGACGACGATATTTTTATTTAAATTAGTAACTGTTTAACAGGATACGCAATATACGAGTATGTCAATTCAGTACGTTGTAATTTAATTTTAAAAGTGGTGAGTTTCATAATAGTTTAGGTCACATCTTTTCCCATAGCTAGTGTACCAAGCAGTCAGGGTCGGTTCTATAGTTACTGATGCCCTGGGCAATTTTGTCGCTCTGTTTAAGTATAATTACTAAAAAAAACATTAGGAAAATAAAATAAAGTTTACTATTCAAAAACGTATCGTACATTAATGTCATGTACAATAATAAACTCATAATGAATTCACGTTACAAATTTGGTAACTGAGCATCGTTAAGCGTCGTTAAAAAGGAATCTCGCTTTGTGTAATATTTACAAAACGTTACACAAGCACAACCTGTAATTGCACGAAAACTCAAACTGGTGTTTTATTTACTGAATTAGATATTAATTCAATAAGTTCTTTAAAAAAAATCAATACAATTGGTTGGGTGGAAGCCCCTTTTCCTGGTTGCAAATTTTACATGGTGTCATTTTCTCAATCTTAAAAGCTAAATTTGGCATAATTTTTAGGTTACATCAATAGATATAACGTTCATTTAGCTGTATAAATTCTAATTATCGAATAAAAGCTATTTTAGAAAATTAAAGGTTACGCCCTTTTCCTTTTCCACAGTCAATATATAAACATCAACTTGCCTTTTTATATCATAAACACGTTGGATTGAGCCAATATTTTATTTATTATTTTCGCTTTTCCTTTCTTTTGGAAGATCATTGATGTCTTTTTTAAGCATATTGGGCGCCCCGGATAAATGCCCGTATTGCCTTGAGCCGGCTCTGCTGGAAGTTGATTTTATTAACAAACTATGTAAATGAATAATTTAATCAATATAAAAATTAAAGAAATGTAAAAAGAGAAGAATTTAAAAAACAATATTAGAAAGAATACATTATTTTAATTCAATTATTTAATGGCATAGAAAAATAATCGAGTTATTTACTTTAGCTAATATTCATTACAAGGTTGCTCTTAAGGTTTCAAATTATCATGAACTTACTTGGGAAAGTATTTGAAAAGGTTAATAAAATTATTGTTCCAAATTCAACA
The DNA here is from genome assembly GCA_022683975.1 of Rhyacophila evoluta. Lineage (NCBI taxonomy): Eukaryota > Metazoa > Arthropoda > Insecta > Trichoptera > Rhyacophilidae > Rhyacophila > Rhyacophila evoluta. Next base: position 12,063 of record JAGVSQ010004414.1, read on the forward strand.
AACTTTTGCTAAGTACTTACTTACTATCGAAGAATAATATTCGACTCTTGGGATATCAAATTGTCGTCTCAACAGTGACGTGCAACTATATTAGTCAATATTTATTTTGATATATTTTAATCTATAAAATAATTATATCAATACTATTTTGGTATTCTTCTTGATATTATATTATAAAATAATATATCATATTACGTATCACATATTTGAATTGCGATATGAGCATATGAATCTCCAGTATGTAGTCATGTAAATCTTGGCAGATATTTTTTTTAAACGTTTATTTTCAGTCAATTGCATTACTCATTGTATATTCAGGTTTGCATTTAATTATATTATATGTAGCAATTGCGTCATATGAGAGCTTAAATTGTGAATTGGTGATATTTCAAATAATATACATTGTTTTCTTCAATTGGTTAATTTATAGTCTTCGGTCATTTCGATAATGGAGTTTCATTTTACAATATACATTTTCAATATTACGTTGCCTTGAGCTAGATAATAAAATAAGAAAGTTCATTTGTTGGCATAAAATAATACTATCGCCTGATAGTGCTTGATGGACGTTGGTTTCAATTAAAAGTATATATTTCTTTGTTTTTACTACGAAGTTTTACGAGAAAATTATTTACGATCCGATATTTGTCTTTCAGCATCATAAAAAACTGAATTTTTAATGAAATATTATCATGATTTTAAGCTTAAGAGTTGTGCTTCTCCGGTAGCCGAGGAGTTAGCGCGCTCGCTTCACATGCGGAGAGTTCGATTCCCATATCTGCTGGATTTTTAAAGGGATCTAAAAAACAGAACTGGATTTTCAATGGGTTAATAAATTAGCTATCAATCAATTCTCGAGAAATGCTTTTATATTGTGTAGATCCATATAGTATATATCTGAGTCGAGCATCTTCACAATGTGTAGATCCACATTTTCTATCTTGGAGAAGATAAAAAAAAAGCTCGAAACTGTTTCTATTAATCATTATCAGTCAATGCAACGAATGATCATAACACAAAAAATATATTAACAACAATATTACACTGATTAAAGTGATTATTTTTACTCTTTTAAACTCAACACTTTTGAAACGGACATAATAAGTTGTATAAGCGAAAACATAATTTTTATTTTATCTTCAAAGCACGCCTGTTATTTGGAGCAGAATATTGATACAGTTTTTTTTTTTTTTTGTTTATTGCTGCATTTCTATCAGTTAGACTAGAAAATATATATACAAAAATACAACAATCTATCACTCTATGTTAACAATACTGACAGAAAAATTAGTGTTATATCTATATAAATAAAAATAAAAATGTTCGTTTGTTCAAAATTTTCAATCTTTGAAAAATTTTCACCGATTGCTTTGTAATCTTGACATAACGTTGCATTTAAATACGCGCGTGTTTTTATACACCCATTATTGTTTATATGTTATCTATCATAGGTAAAAACATGCTTTTTTGAAAAACAGCGCCATTATTTTTAACCAGACTGAGCTACAGCAACGCTGGGTGTCACTAGTATTAAATAAAACATAATTAGTAATTACCTAATTAGTATGATATATAATATTTATAAAGTACGGCACTGTAGCCAAGTATATATTCAGGTATGAAGAAAATTTTATAACTTATAAACTTCATTATTAGATACGAGTGTATAGAACAGTTTGCCATTAACATCACATCTCTCGGTAACTTTCTCAAGTAGAAAACGAGAGGGTTAATATGGCATAATAAAATAATCCCAGGCATCGTTCAGTAAACTTCCAAGAGAGAAAAAACAGAATTGTGTTTTCATTTATGGGAGATTGAGAATCATGCCTATACTCGATATATTTGGTAATAAATAAATATTTAAGTATGTAAGTTAGTTAAAGAGTAAATTGAAAGCTTTTCAGATTATGTTTGTTGATAGTTCACGCATGAAAACAGAGCTATATTTATATAAACTTTTAACACCAAATAGATCAATAACATATCAACTGTGGAATGGAAAAAAAACGTAACCCGCTTTTTTGCAAAATAGTTTTTATTCGCTAGTCACAATGTGTACAGCTTAATACATATTCTGTCAAAAGGATACAAGCTGAAAATGCCGAATAAATTTAGCTTTTAATTTTGACAAACGTATACCCTATGAAATTTGCATTCAAGAAAAAAGGCTTCCATCCAATCAATTTTGTCGGTTTTTCTTAAATAATCTGTTAAATTAATGTCACTTTAAGGTTGTGCGTATGTGAGGATTTGATTTTGACTCAAATTCATTAAATAAACCTTTTATTAGTCTCCCGTAAAAAAAAGATCTGTGAGTTGCGTCCTTTTTTCTTTACTTAGTCGATATTATATCAACAAGTTTTCTCTTTTAAATATTAAACATCTTGTGAATAAGAAAAGGTTTTTAAGGTAGGATAAACAAATTTAAAAACGAAAGAAGACAAATAGAGAAAAATTTGTTGTGACAAAAAATGTCAATCAATAATTTTAAGATTTTTTTATTTAGTAAATATTTAATAGACGTAATGGTAAGGGACTTAAGACGAAAGTGAAGCATTTGGAACTAAGCAGTGGAAAAATTTCCACACCACTTATTGCAGTCTTGGAGCGGATTTCTCCCATTGTGTAAATTCATACGTTCCAATTTTGACGCCAATATAGATACAGTAATAAATTAATAGAAGACGATTGTAAGCTGGACTTTGAAATCCGGTATTTTTTATGGAAACTGGAGGTACTATTATGTTCCAAAATCGTAGATATAATAAAGTCTTCATTATTATTGTTGTAAAAAAAAGATCAATCAAATATATAAGCTCAGTGTACGGTGCATTTTACACTCGTCACCGTATAAATTGATATTTTTATGTGAAAAGACTGTCAAGAAATAAAACTCAGATTTAAAATGAACAATTTCGCCAGGAGGATAAGTTAAGGGATTTCGGTGATGAAACTTCGCATAAATGAATGATGATTCAAATTTGGGAAGATGATTTATTAACAATACAAATATACAATAGTACACCTTTTTACTACAGTAGACAATAATTTTTCACATAGCTTTTTTATACTGTAAGAAGCTTTGTCGACTCGGCGGTTTCTTAATTCATTGGATCATGCGGGTATTTCCCTGATACACAAATTTATTGATAAGTTAAGGGAAAATGTATCTCAATTAAATGACGAATGAATATTAAATGGTCAATAAATGTTATTAGCCATCAGTGAGTACTGTGATTGATAGTATAAAATAATACATTGCCAAGATATGAAACAAGGTATGATGATAAATAAACCAACTATGAGGCCACTTACTACTAAGAGAATGAAAGTATACTTAGATCGGCCACATATTACTATTTTGTCAAACTATTCTTCTTCTTCTTGAGCTAAATAGATTCTTAAATTTACAAACACTATTCACGAGAAGTATTCGACGATATTCCTCCATATCGGCATGGAATATGCAAGGATTGGTTCTTGATAAGAAATTTTCGAGTTAGTGTGCAGTACTTAGATGTGATTTAGGGAACAATTAATGTAAAAAAGTTAAATATTATTGTACAAAACAATATATTAAAGGTATAATTTCATTGAATTAAAGGTTACTAGAAGTTTTTTTTTCAAATATAATGTAAAAAATGAAGAATATTTCTTATGTGTATTTTCTATCGACACTTATACTATTTCAATAGTCAAAGTTAGTCATACCCAATGTGGATGATATAGCCCTCCTGGGGGCACTGAAGAGATCTGAGGGGGCGGTAGTGGCCTCAGGAGCAATGTAGAGGGGATTGAAGGGCAATAAGATGCCGCTAAAAATATTCTTAGACTAAAATATTTTTCAAACTGTTCCACTTCACTGTAAAGTTATGTATTAAGTAAGAAAACGATCTTATTCAGTTCATTTCTCAAAATATTATAATATATTGTATCTATTTTTTAAAATATTGTCATCTATTTGTTTATCTTTATTTTTTATTCTGACTATTAATCAGACCGATCGGTTCTTACGAAAGGTAATTTTCTAGCTTTTAAAAACTTACAAAATTTTATACCGAGCAAGAAACTCTCTTATGAATAAGGCTAGATATTAAGAGTGCTTAAATAATTAAAATAATAACTACGCACACTCTAGAACATAGGTTTCCAACCTGTGGTTCGCGAAGGGATTTTTGGGGGGTCGCCAACTTATACAGTCAACTAAAAAAATATTCACCATATGGCAATTTCAACCATCGCATTAAATTAATTATTCAACATACATAATTTTAAATAAAATTATATTTAAAAAAATATTTTCGCTGTTTTTTTTAAATTGCCTTATTCATAAATGGCTTTTGGATTGTATGGGGGTCGCGGATCACATGAATTTTATAAAAATGGGTCGCCACCCGAAAAAAGTTGGGAAACCGTGCTCTAGAAGATAAAAATTAAGGTCTTGGGAAGCTGCTCTCGGGATTCTACTAGTAATTTGAAGAGCGCCCCACGTTCGTTACGCCATGTTTTACAATGAGTACGTGGCGGGTGGTGTAATAAAATCATATATACATACAAATAACGTGCTTTGCTTACAAGCTTTTAAAATAAGTTAGTATGTGAGAAGATTATTAATCAACGAACGCTCCATGGTTTAAGCGATATATTAAAATACTTCTACATTTAAAGGTCGAATATACTTCATCTCGAGGGTAAATGGTAAAAAAAAAATACTTACGAGAACTAAAGGATGCGTATTTAATTCTGTGAGGCGAATAAAACATAGGCCCTTTCGCCTGTTTATAAATTCTGATGTTTCCTGCTTTGTTGTAAAAACGGCGAGTAGGTATGCGATTACCGTAACTCCTCAGTGAAACACTTGGCATATTCAGGATATGTTCGGAATACCTAATATCCTTCTTACTAAAAAAAAACGTACACATATTGCTCGTACTGCGGTAATATAAAATACTTCAACGACTTATCCATATGACGATCTGATGTACAACACGTTTTACAGCCAATTGCGTACAACAAATCTGCTGCACAGAAAATACGTGTTTACATATATCTTTATTCTCTTTTTATTAGAAGAAATTGCTGAAATTTGTTCATATAAAATATTAAAATAATTTGGAAACTCACTGTGAATTTATTTTTACGTCAATTGTATAAGATAAACTGTGATTTAAAACAGTGGTTGCATTATAAAAACAATTGCAACTTATGTAGATAAATAAATATGTTAATTTAACACGAGCGCCAGAAAAAGTGTACCAACACAACATAAAAATGTAACAGTTTAATTTATGAGAATATAATATTGTGTCATATTTCTTAGGCCAGAGCTACGATAGCAGAGTGTCGGCAGCAAAGATGCAAAATAGCTGAAAAAGAGTAACATGTCGAGCTGCCGAACTTGCCCACTTGCTCACTCACCTATAGCTAATTTACATATCTATTACCGACGCTCTGCTGCTGTTGCTCTGCTACCGTGGCATCTATCGTAGCCTCGGTCTTACTCGTAAGCAAAGACACAAGATGAAAATTATTACCATGATATCATAAACGACAATATATTATTGCCAAAATGCTGCTGATACTGAAGACTAATTTTTTTAATTTAACAATTATTTAGAACGTATTTGTTGATAAGATTTATTTACTAGTCTAACAGTAATAATAAATAATAACAAAGGCCGGTGATCGATTATTTGACTTTGAGTTATCCAGATGTTATTTATTTGGAGAATTTATTAAATAAAGCGCATTTACTTTTAGTTGCTGCAGGAATTTTCAACGTATTAAGAAACAGATTAAGCTTTCTTGTTATTTGATTCGATTTTCAAATTTCTTCAAAAAGTTTTCCAATCTTTTAGATCTTCCTTGTTTCTCACGGCAACATTAGAATAATAAAACAATTTTTATAATCGATGACGGAATTACGTACATGTGTGTGTTAAGCTGGTTTTAGTTTTGAGAGATAATGTTTTATAATATCCATACATACTAAATAGTTAGTAGCTGTAGATTGTTTGGCTCTTTAACTGCAGTGTTTTTATGGTGACATGTCTAAAATGTCACAATTCTACGTGAGTGATAAGAATATAAGAGATAGAGATTTCGCAAAGTTGGCTGTCTATTCAAACCATACAACACTCTACGGTCCAGTAAAAACGTGTCCAATATTTTATTCAGTGACGATTCTGTTGAAATATTTCCTAACTCGTAAAAATCAATAGATCGGACTTTGGTAATCAAACCATCAATTGTACTGCCAGACAAATTGAATAGTATGTTTTCAACTGATAAAGACATACACACAAATTAATAATGAATTATTATTGATCAAAATAAATTAAGACTAACGCTTTTCCTTTAAATATCCATTGAATTTATCTATGAGATGTCTTTACCATGTTCGATTTGAAGGCGGAGCATACTGATCTCCACAGTATGAGAGCCTCTAATCCTAGAAAGGAGCCTATCTCAAGTCAGCTAACATGATTTTCCCTTCACCATCTTTCACGTATCCATACCTGATATGCGGGCGTATACTATTGGTTTCTAAAGCATTGGCTAGCGTGCACTAGAGTGTGCGTAATTCCTAATATAATAAACTATTTTTAGTAATATTATTTAATTAAATACCCATTCAAAATCCAATTTGCATATTTGATGATTTTGAAAATCCGGCAGCTGTGTGACTTCACCCCACAACATTCAGTTCTGAAGCAAGCACGCTATTCTGTTAACCACCGAGAGAATATTAAACAATTTGCAACATATACTAATAACTAAGTAACTGTATGGAAAACTAAGTTTGAAATTCTGTAATATAATCTTAATTTTTTTTATTTTGTACGTGACGTTAAATATATTTTTGAGTTTTCATCTCATTTTGAATGTAAGTTTGCATCTCATTTGAAATGTTCAACCGTCAATCAAGTGCCAAGAATTTTACATAACTTTGCTGTAAAGAACTGAATATTTTATAAACCATACCAAGTGTTTTCAATTCCTTAGCATTTTTCACCCTTCGTAAGACGAAATAACGTGAGTTTTGAAAAGGAAAATCGCATTCATCTTTATTACTTATCTATTGTGTTACATGTGGCATAAAACAGACGTTTATTTACACGAGATGTAGCAATATGTATCAACATAATTCATTTTGAACGTAAATTTTAACTTCTCATTAAAGGAAAAATACTCCTTCCATAGACAAAAATAATGATAAAATTTAAATTAAATGTAAAACAGATCAACTTTTTTCATTATATTTATGGTTTTTTTTCACCACGTTTGTTCTGAAAGTGGAACATATGTTTCTACGCAGGGTGTTGATATAATTTTTTACTAACCACTATCGTAGTCTCCCTGATAGCGTAGTTGGTAGCGTGCGCGCCTAGCGATCCGGGGAATGCGGGTTCGAGTCC
>JAGVSQ010004415.1:0-19482 GCA_022683975.1 Rhyacophila evoluta
TTAAAAAATAAGCAGGTCTGGTTCAGACTTTCTTGTGGCATCCGCAATATATGGCATTGCAATATTCTCATCTAAATTCAAATTCACAAATGCATAATGATAAACATTATAAATTGGCATAGCTTGATATTAGTCCCATTGTAGTGACAAATTTGGAAACTGCTGCATTGGGACGGCGTCATTTCCATACAACAAAACATCAAGTGACTAGAGGGATTAATCATATAAAAATTCAATACCAAGAAAATGTTGTTTCAGCACCTTGAGTGAAGTAGTAATCATTGTCTCATTTATAAATAATATAAACATTCACACATTTGTGTAATATACGAATAAAATTATCTCTATAAATAAATACATTAACATTGAGAAATGATTTTTACATACATGTATTAAATATGAAAGTCGGCGATTTAAATACGCAGATTGAATACCAAAAAAATAACTGTCTGACTCAAAACTTTATCTCTCCCTCTCTCGCTAGTAATAAAATAAAATAAAAGAGAACAGCATATGCCGTTATAATCATCTACAGTCTGCACTGCCGTACAGCATTGACCACGATATCGTGTCATTTTGCAGGCGTCCGCTGATGCTACTCGAATCACAATTTCGTTCCACCTACTTGTTCGCAAGACAAAATGGCCCAAAAACTTAATCTATAGAATCTACTTATACTGTCTCCGGTCACAGATCGTTACATATCGCATTAAATTTCCTTTTGTTCCGTCGACGTCGAGACGGATGCAGAAAGCGATGAGGCGCGAAACGTCTGCGGTCACGCCGTATCTACGCCGATGGTCTGATTCGCCGATACTTTCTCATTTGTATGTGGGAACGTTTAGGCCGGCCCGCGTGTTCATTTTTTGTCAAAATCGCTCACTTTGTGATATTAACGTAAAAATTGTTTATATGCGTCAAAAGCGACCGTAACCTCTTCCTATAATTTATATACTACACCGATAGACAAATGTTTCGGTTGCAACGTAAAGAAACCGGTGTAAATAAACGAAATCAAAATAAACCAACACATTATGTAAATAATTTTACTCAACGATTTCATTTCTGATCATTCAATTATTCGTATTGAAAAACAGGTATCTTATATTTAGATAATCAAGCATTCCAAAATCCATAAACATGCATTATGAACTATCCTAGCGTGATCATATATTTTGCCGTTTCGATCATAAGAACACAAGTCGATGTTTTTATTTAATAATCACTTATCAGTACATGTTAATGAACACCAAAATGATGGGTCACAATATTAATTCATTTGCAATTCATCTACAATAAATTATAATTTAATCATGTATTACAGAACGATTGTACTGACAACAAAGGTGGACTGGTCACTCTTAGCGGTGTTACATTATCTACTCATGTATGTAAAAAAACAAAACGTATTAGGCCGAGGCTACGATAGATGCCACGGCGGCAGAGCGACAGCATCAAAGCGCGACAACACATCGTCACAACAACTTGCTCACCCACATATTTATAACTCTTACACATCTCTGCTGCCGACGCTTTGCTACTGTCGCTCTGCTATCGTAACGCCGGCCTTAGCCACTGTATTCAATATGCTCTTGGGTCACATAGAAAGTGAGACTCCCGAATGAATGATAAAAGAAATATTAAAAACATATAAAAAATATATGTATATATACAACAGAAGCAAAAGGAACATTGACATAAAATATCAACGCGGTTTATTTTTATAAAACTGATAAGAATATTGACCGACTAAAACCGTTATCAAAATTCGAAAGGTGCGGAATTTTTATAGAAATGATAACATGGCTATGAATCACCCACCACGTATTGCAAAAAAAATATCATGTAGGTTTGGCAAGTCATGGACATCACTTTCCCGCCTAAAAATTGAATCGGCATTTATAACTTATAATAAGAACATATTTCCGATCGTGATGTAATTAATTCGAGCGTGCAAATAAGAAATTTACATAAATGATATACACACATACATGAAAAATATTTATAATCCGCATACCCCGTTTTAGTATAAAATTAATTACTAATACAAGTAAGCTTTTTATTTGCCGAAAACGTATATAATCACGTGAAAAATTGGCAGCAAGTAGTGATAAAGTTATTACACTTGATTTTGAGCAGATAAATAAAAAGATTTCACATAATGAAGTGGTGATACAAAATATTAATTACCTTATCATAATATTGATGAAATTGTTGTCAAACGATTCACACACTTAACTCACTGAGCACACACAGCCAAATCCTGAAACAAAATAAAATATGATTGGTCAGTTAAAATGACGCAAACGAAGTAGAATATAGTAATATGTGCACATTGTTTCACTCGGTGTTAGTTACGATAGAATATGAATACAAATATAAATGACAACGTCAATCGTAATATAAATAAAACGATGACACGGACATAAAATCTTCAAGTCCTCATCATTTGTAAGCGCGATTAATTACGTTTAATAAATCAGCCACATTGCTTTATAGCCAGAGTTCATATATATTGCTCTTGCGGCATAATTTAAATAATAATCACGGTTTACCCACGTTCAGATCTCATACTTCAATACATAATGCAGACAGACAATCGATAGTATTAGATCGACTTAGAAAGGAAATAGTGCATTAGTATGCATCTACGGTCTCCACAAACTAAAAAACACAAAACATAGTGTTGAGATTCGAATCAGTTTGGTGATAGTGATCCATAAAAAAATGTATAGTTTATTTTAAAATGTGGTTGCCGTGGGCAACAAATCAATACCAATACCGGTCGCGGATAAAGAGGTGCGCATAAATTATTATTATTGAACACTGCCGATTTACGCAATAATTTTGTTCTTCTGCGAAATTATAAATGCCAACAACGTGGACACAATAAAAGCAGCGGTTGCGAACCACGCGATTCCTGATCCACACACGTATATGTATTGTGCTATATGTAGGAACAAAAGTTCGATGTACGCAGACCAAAATGACATTATGATTGATGTAACACAAAAACCGAACACTATAATATAATAGGTCAATGTACGTAAATGATTTTCATGAAACACAGAATCTTGACCTTTGTGATAAGACTATAATATATGAAATATATTATAATACACTGCTATTCTTAAATTAGCTGATTTATTCGTAACCAGAACATTACTCTTTTATTTAAGTTTAAAGTGGAGGTAAAAGATAGGCCAATAAGTTTTGAAATAAAGTTAAGCATAATAAATAAAAGGCTTACAACGCCTTAATAATATCAGTAAGAGGAAAGCTGAAACACGTTCCCACACACATACACCTATACTCGATTCATACACACGTAGACACCTCATAATACTAAGTTATAGTATGATGTATGTCTAGGCATAAAAATATAGATAGTTCACGCTTATCATATTACAGGCATTATTATTCACAATACCGGTTAGCACCAGTATATCATAGCCACACACGGCTTTAGTCATCAAAACAGAGTCGATTTGCCATTTCATATATTACGTTTTCAATCAAGTGTAAATAATGATTACAATAACGATGCATAATTCTCTAATTACTAACTTATTAGATATTTGGGCAGTATATACGACTATGCGTGTATATATTATACCATCGTGGAGTGTAGGTAATTGATATTCTTCAATGCAAAGTTAAACAGTCACGATGGTGGTATGGAATACCTATGGATCTTATTTTATTATAGCGTAAATGGGCAGTGAAGTGACGAAAAACGATTACATTCTTAAGTATAACCGGTTTCCCAATCACTCGCATAGTAGATAGTGATTATAAATAAAAATAATTTGCACATCGCCATGCCGTCTCAGAAAAATACGCTGAATAAAAATAGATACTTAATAGTGGGTGATTAGAACATTGCTAAGCTCAAACTTTCGTATATTACGGAGAAAATATTTCATGGGCGCTATCTTATCATTCAATTTATAATCCGCCTGTAGAATATGTAATGAAAGTTATGTGACAATGAGTATATAATAACAGCTTGTAATATGTATATGAACAATCACAATCGTAGCGAATAGGTGCGTGTCTGATATATATTTCTATATGTGATAAATCGTACTACATATTTTAAAATGTATATACATCGTAAGGGCGGTCGAATGTGTAATATTCAAGTTTTACGATGATAGCAGAACAAGAAAGCATTTGTAGAAGTATGCTATGTGTGACTAGTAATATATTCCACAAGTTATGAGCTTCGCAGGTATCTGTAAGTTTCCATTTAATCTCGTGGCCGCTATTGATAGATTGTAGGATAAAATTAGCATAAGATCGCCGGCAATATACAGTCACACACACACACACACAGGCATTCCGCAGAGTAGATAGACGCGCACTTTAAAAATTCAGCTCTGAATACATTCGCCAGTGCAATGGAATGCAACGCGAAATGGGACAATAAGTAATAATTGGTTCCATAGCAGTTCATAGTGTGTATAACTAGAAAGATTGGCACTACACATACGTGCGGCTGAAACCAAGATTTAGAAAGTTAGTTGATTAGAGATTGTATCATTGAACCTTTTGATATGATACAATTACTCGTTATTACGTTATTATTGAAGGAAACTTTTATAATAACTCATTTTATAATTTTTCTTATTAATATTCAACATAAACTTTATTCTGTTACCGACTATTTCTATATGGATAAAAAAAACTAAGAATGAACAAGAAGCTGTGGATTCCATTGGATTGAGAGATAAGACTGACAAAAAAATCTCGTGAAAAACAAGTCAAGCCCTGCAGGCTCTATATCATATGAGGAGGTGGTTAAAAATCATGCATACAAATAAAAATATGACAAGTAAACTAAAATTGATTGATTATTGAGAACAATCGAAATTCCTTTATTCAATAACTAAGTAAATGGAGAAAGACTACATCTGCATGTCGCGATAACGATTAATTTTGTAATATGACTTTAATGAGGACAGAGTGCGTGAACGAAGACCGTTACAACACCACCCAAGAGAAGCAAACCGGATTTTAAGTTTTAAATTTTTCCAAGGTTATATATAAAAAATAATACTTGAAATGTTATCAAGTTAGTATCTACCCTTGTATGTTGCAAGCCAAGGCTCGCACATATAGAATATCGTAGAAAGGGTTTGGTGATGATATAGATATTTACCATTGTCCTCAAAATACGGAAGTAATATGAATTCGCTGTTTTTATTCAAAGTCGAAGAAATCTGTCGGCGAGTTCGTACTCGTAAACGCATGAAAGTGGAGAATGCAATACAAAGAGCGAGGAAAATAAAAGCAGACGAGAATAACGCTTGACAATAAACCGAATTACCTGTCCGAAGGTTGTCATTTGCACTCAACACTGAGTCGCTGGTGATAGTTAACAATACCACGTCCGGAGTATTTTACACAAGACGATTATTATTTATGCAATCAGCTATTCGTGTGGCATGAGTAGACAATGGTAATCACTGATAAGTTATAAACATAAACTATTCCAAAGTAGTAACAAATAGCACAGCTCCACATGAAAAACCTTCAATTATGTTACAAATAACAGTTAGCTGTCGAAAAAATACTTGGAAAAAGAAAATAATTTTAATTTAGTAAAAAGAAAATTATGAAAAACAAATTTCCATTCCGATGCTGTTATTTCCCACTGCAAATATAAAACAAAGTAGTAACAGAAATTGTAGTACACTGAGTAAAAGAAACTATTTTATTTTACGCATCTCATTAGCGTCACAATAATAAATTACGAAATGAAAACGAAAACACGACTAACGAATAAATGGATGCTAATTTTAATCGTACGATTTAATATTCCCGAGTATGTAATTAACATTCGTCCTAATTACTATTCTTTAAATTATCAACACCCAGCAACTTAATTAAACGTGTGTAGGAGATCTGTGTTCATAAAACTAGGGTTAAATACAGTTAGATAAGCTTATTATTAGAATTTCCATCGTTCATAGGCATCCCAGTGTCTGAATCCGTCTTACGAGATTGTTATATTCGGCGAACAAAATGGAAAAACAAAATGCAAACGTTAGCATTTATATTATAATATGAAAACATGTGGCGAAGAAAACGCACGATTGTAAGATTGTTTTTGCAAAGTTTGCGAATGATAACATGGTATCAGCGCTTTTAGCCCAGATACCTACTTACACTTGCGTATTCATACAAAGTATAGGTGAGTAGTTTGCGGGAGATTAAATAAGATGAGTTCCCTAGTTCGTACCACAATCGTCTCGACTTACATGACCAGTTTAAGTGTTTGTCAGTAAAAAAATTATTGTCGTGAATTTACTTCGATCACATATTCACATATGGAAGTTTACCAGTTTTAAATAATTTAGAATTTAAAATCAGTCAAAAATATTAATTACTTCGATCAGCTTTCTCCTCCACCCCAGCGGCCGAAAGACTGCTGAATTCTTATAAACTTAAGAATGCAAAACTATACGTTAGGTTGCCTATTTGTGTAATAGCCAATTCTCGTGAAATATCTACGTTTTTACATAAAAGAGACCCTCTCTTTCTGGAGTGGTTACAGTCACATTATCGAAGCGGATTTCCTAAAATCAACTTTCTCCCATGTATGAAGGAAAGTATAATTATTATTCAAATTAAGAGTAAAAATAATTATGTCAACATTATATTTAATATGTATATGCGTATTACTTGTATCCACAAAGCTTAAACACAGCCAAAGAAAAAGCAGTGGAACAAATACCATTCCCATTTTTTTACCATGTTCGATGAAAGTGGAGCATATGGATCTACCCAGTGTGAAGATATCCGCCGCGAAAGTGAAGTATATTGATCTCCGCATTGTGAACATGTCTTGGTAGGTTTCACCATAACTGGTTGTCAAACAATAGCTCAACACAATATCCATCCGGCCTCGCATTTTCAGATTTCCCTGATAGCCAAGAAGTTAGCGTACGCGCCCCACATCCAGGGAAGGCGGGTTCGATTTCCATACTTATTTTTTAAATTACATGGGTCAATTGATTGAAGCTATCCTTCGTGTAGTTGCATATAATAGTATGCGTCGTAGTAAAAACTACTATACCTCATGCTTATATAACTAACCGGAGAAAGGAATGATTGAAACCAATAATACCGCCCTCATTTTAAGCACTTATAATTTCTCACTTAGATACATTTGTAGTTTACTCATACATACAAATGTAGACCGATTATCGCGTTAGTTATTATTAATTCGATGCAATTGGTGTCAAAATAAAAATTCACATCCTCCCAATTTTTTTTAAAGCTACTATTTTACTAGCGAGTAAAGAGTGTTAATGAAAGGATAATACTCGTAAAAGTTTTCCAATGACAGATACAAAATACTATTTTGTTTCATGTCAGAAAATTCGTCTAGTGTGTAATTTTTCGCAACAAGCCATGCAATTTTTTGCTGACATGCGAGTAAATTATCACGAATGTGCATACCTATGACGAATATAATTTTATGAAATAGCATTATGTTTATTTTGCGCTGATATCGGTTTGTTTGGCTTGCGAAATGATTCATAAGCACTTAGCAACATAGTAGTAGTATGGCAGTATTTTATCACTCAATATTGAACCGAATTGGACATGAGTTGTAGGTATCCTCTTAATAATATCCTTCATCTCCTTACTGATTAAGTGGAAGTAATGCATGTATGAACAACTCATTTAACAGGTAATAAAAAAAACTATCGCATATAATTGAATAATGTATATGTAAAAAATCTACGGCCTTTGTTTTAAAACGATCTTGAAATTCTTATTGTTTATACTGCGTAGAATAGAAGCGACATATTTTTTTTGTATTTTTAGAGTGCTTCGGTGGAAAACAGGGGCATCAGACTTGCGAGGGTGAAGCAGGCTATACGCAAACCTCACATTTTTATCCATCCAGAACAGACGAAACGTTGTGCCTAATACCAACCTTATTTTTAGCACACACTGGAAATTTTGTACATACTAGTTTAAATCTAAAATACATTTAAGTTTAAGTATTTAGGGTACTTCATAAATTATGACTGATGCTATTATGGCGACAGGAAAATTGCCTAGATCTATGTTCAAGCTGTATGCAATTATCAATCTTCGAACCCCGGATATCTCTACTAACATCTCTTTAAATTCGTCGGGACCTACTCGAGAGCTTAAATTAAATAAAAATGATATGTATAACATTTTCGTCGCCAAAAAAATGCATAAAGGCAGCATACAAAATAAACGCGAATTTTTCTTTATAATACCTATTATAACAACCAACTGTTTACCAGAATCGCTTAATTTATTAATTACTTACAAAATCAGGTGCGGTTCTGTTTGATAATATAGGTACTCCTGCCACTGCATGAAACAACGAAAATCGTAGACCAGAAAGAAGACGTACTATAAACATTTTTAGTAAGCAAGTTTCACTATAGTAAAAATTCTAAGAATCATAATAAAATGCATAATGTTACAATAATAACCGACCGGTCACATAAGCAAATTCTAATAAAATATATCCCACGTTTATGATGCATATGAACAAAACGACCTTCCCAAAACTAGATATCCATATAATAAAGAATTTTAACTTGTGACCGAGCGATGAATCTGTCAAAACGTTTGTTATTCGGATGAAACATTGTTGCATGCCGTGTGGACAAAAGAAGAGGCACGAGAGATCAACGAAGTGGAGGGTCGCGACGGGCGTAGTGACAAAGGAGGGCGGCGGGTGGAAGCAACAAAGCGAAAAGAAGAAAGACGAGAGAAAAGGAAAAAGTCGGCCGCCTATTGATTCAGCGCGCCCACGCCGCGCCGCGCCGTGGTCCGACTGCCAGGATAGAGGGGCGGCTGGGGGAAGTCGGGGGAACAGCCCTGTCCTGCGCCGCTATCCCATTCAGCAAGGCACCGAATTTCAAGTCTTGAAAAATCGTGGAAGTCATTTTATCGGCCAGTAAACTCACTAATCTACGAGAGGAATTTTTAAATAAAGACTATTTGTTGTTATTTTTTTAAGTATGTCATGTCAACATCTTAAACAATTATTAAAAAAAAAAACATCAAAAAAGAATTTAAATAAATAATTAATAACAAAAAACTAATATCTGAAATCCTGAAACTAGCAACAAACGACTGTTAGCGTTTGATATAAAGTAATACAAAAAAATCAACGCCAATACTGTATTCACCAGGACCGACCCCATTTTGTCAGAATATTTAACAAAAGCAAAAAACAAAACTTCATAACTAGAATAGCGGTGAAAATAACATGCAAATTTCGCTTAACTTAAGCATATTGCACGTATTATTTTAGTTACCAGCGATTCACTGATGATGATAATTTTGAATATGCTCAGTTCAATCCCAAGTTGCAAGTAAAATAAATATTCTTTTTATATGAATCCGTTGTAACTTCGTCATACCCATTTGTTTATATAACTAAACGAATGAACGGAAGAAGAAACGTTACCTTCGTCCCATTTTCGTCGATATGCTTAACTTATGAAATAATTTACGTCAGATATAACTTAAAACATAAGTCATTTATTTATTGTATATATAATTGGCATAGCGAAATAAAAAGGGTCTATGAAAAGTTTGTTGGATGCGCAGCCCAACAACCTTGGAGCGGACTGAAAAAGAAAAGTTAGATTGGAATAGCGAAGAACTTTCGATGAAATGAAAAGTTGCCGCGAAGGCTGTTATTTTGTTATGCGATGCGTTCACATTCAACGAACACGGCACGTAAACAGTATTACTTTTCTTTACTACATGATCAATTCAAAGGGGCGGCATATAGCCTGAAATATAAATTCTAATTTTCTGTATTATTGTATATCATACATTCAAAACTTCGGTGAAAATGGCAATAAGTAGTATATTTGCATTAATTCAGAAAACATACGCAATGTATATAAATATTACTGCCAACACAAAAAAAAATTTTAGGTCATATGTGATAGTTGGTGTGAAACAATTGTGCACATTCTTCTTTTTCAACTCGTCTATGAAGCAGAGACGCGGTTGCATCAGGCGGCATTATATAAGGGGATGGCAAAAGTAGCAAAATCAATATAAATAATCTAAGCGCATTGACTTACGTGACATAATACGTCCGAAAGTAAAAATTACGAACAAAAAATGTACGAAAGTAGAAATTTCAAGATAAGGCGGGAGAGACATAAAAAGGAGAAACGAGAATTTTTGGAAAGGGGAAAATATATTCGCCACGCGAGGGGGCTGGGATTTGAAAGACTTACATCATACTGAGAAAATCTACGACACGGCCCCGATGAAGGGAACTATATTATCAATCTATTACTATGCTTTGCTTGCTTTCAAATCATGCCAGCAGCTTTTAGGTATCATTTATTAGGGATGAATTTATTGCAATCCATTAAACTGTAATGAACTCGGACGAAATTTGGCAGACAGGCAGGTCTCCTGTGCGGATCGCAAGATGTATCAGTGCTCAATAATTTTAGTAAACGAGTGATATAAAAATATTAACCATCCTATGGTTCGACGAGTTGATGAAAATATTTTAAAAAACACGACGCACTAACTGGATGTTCTTATCTGAAAGTCACGATATTCTTAATGAATTTGGACGTAAAAAAATGCGCATATATTTATTTTGAATACATGGGTATTTCTATCATAAGTAAAAATAAATAATTGTATGCCACTAAGATCGGATAACAGACACAATTGTATGTATGTGAAACATTAACAAGGTACAACACAAAACAGTGTGAGTATATCGGTGGAAATTGTGGTTTACTCTTTGTACACTAGCAACAAGAGTATTAGCTTATACACAGAGTAAGTTTCAATTTGAGTTTCACGTGTGGGTCGACTTTTCCAGGGCGCTCAACTTTTCTGCTAACGCAACACACAACCAACTTTTCCATACAAGTTTTTATGTGGGGAGAAAGAAGTGCAACAAAATATTAAGAGAACCATGGTGATGACACGATGGATATCTATCTAACCATATTTATAGTACTGCATAATCAAGACTGAAAGATCTGTAGACAAATGCCACTCGTGTGTATCATTTGCATTATCTTGCCGGTTGATTTGTTTGGTTCTACAAAAATGAAATAATATAAAAAAAGACATGAAATCGGTGATACATGTAATTAATACATATTAGCAGGCCAACGACAAGATACGGCTGTAAACTAATAGAGTATCGAGAATATGACAGGCGTGAAACAGCCGCGACATTCGAACCTTTGCATGCAAATGTGTTTATGAGTATTGCTCGGTATACAATAGTCTACTAATTTTCATAGTTATACAAAACATACATTTGTAATTATTTTTGTAAAGCTAATATATTTTCGATTCAAATCCACAGACCAAAAAACATTAGCGACATGGATAGTTAAATTCAAATAAAAACTAATGTCAGAAGTGATCTGAAAAATGTGCTCAACGCACGCCCAGTTATAAAACAATGATGGGTGGAAAAACACATGCTCGGCTGGCACGAGAAAGCATTATTTAAAATTTTCAATTCCCACTCAGAGCATTCTGTCAAATTGGCGACCTTCCAGCTGTTATAAATTGTATAAAAATAAATGAATGGTTCACCCAATTTAGCGCCGCTTTATTAAAAAAAAGATTAGTAAAAATAGCTATTTGATCTTAAATGTATTTCAAATTCATAACACCGAATATTTTAAATACGTTATTTATTGCGACACACACGAGTATTTCACGGTGAATTCACGTGAAAAAAAACTAACTTAGGCCGACGGAGTATTGCGTATTTGGTGCAATCATGATGTTATGCACAATGTAAAGAATGAGATCACCACACGCTATTATCTCGATTGGACAACTGCGGTTGATAAGACACGTGCTCTGTGTAAGAACGTAATACATATGTGAAAGTTTAAGAGCTGAAGAGGAACAAGGCTTTGATGGGCTAATATACCGACAAAATTTGTCACAATCACTTCCGTCGAGATATAGCGGCCTTTAATAATCAAAACGATCCCGGCGTATTAAAAGAACGACTAATAATTTATAAAAAATGATGTAATTCCTGGCAACCAATTCGATTTTTCTTATAAAAATAATTATGTACGTAGCTATACTAAAATGGCATACAAGCATAAATATCAAAGCATAAGATCTACAGTATCGCCATGTGTCGTAATCGAAGTCACGCGACACTAGTTAATTAGCTCTCGGACCAACCTGCAACCGGACTCAACCAAAAGCAGCGCTGTTTAGGTGAAAAAAAACTCATTCGCGAATAGAAAACATACATATAACATAGGCTTGCTCGCTAGTATTTGCGTTAATTTAGGCAGTCGTCTGCAAAAGACATGTGCCCACGGTTGAAAGGTCAAAGGCAACGCACAATCGACAATCGTACCGCCATTGACACGCGTTACCTATAGTGAAACAAGTAATGGTGTGTATTCATGCTGATAACAGTGAAATAGTATTTCAAACCTCTCCAAACTCACCAAGCTAGCGACACGCAGTGATACAACGGTTGTCGAAGACCGTTATATTTATGACTGACTATCCCTGACAGAATGGTGACTGCGAGAAAATTTTAAATATACGATTTAAAATGGCATAGACATGAAACTGAATGAATCCTGTTAACCGTATATTAAACTATTTAGCAGCCATTATAAATGTCATCTCTAATACACACCAGAAACTATTGACTATAGTGGTATACCCAAGTTTTAAATGTTGGTTAAAAAATAATATTCCATATAAAACATTTTTATTCGTCGACTGATTTAACTTTTCTCGTGCCTCGCCGTGCACCTACCTGCCATAAAAAATCTATCAACATGACAGCGATTAATACAAAGTAATATCGAAGACAATATTGAAATGCCTTTTTGTCTCAAAAGTTGTACTGCGTTAATGGTAACTAAAGCACAAAGCAGAGGCGCAACTTAATTACGAGTTCGCATTTGCATTTGCGATAGTAGCGCACCCCTCCTCGACACCAACACACTCCCATTAAACTTCGCATTACACATACACACAGTTGAGAGATAATTAATCCGAATTGGGAGATAGTGGGATGGGTGTTAGAAGGTGGCAGGGTGGCTCTAACTATGTCTTATGTATAAGCGCTAATATAAACAGGGGCGTTAGCTACTCCATATTGTCAATACGCACTATTTTCGTGTTATGAGTTCTGTGAACCAGACTTGTTTTAACGTGAGCGCTAATAATTACGCATTCACATATACATAGTACCACAAAGACAACACACTATTCATGCCTTTTTCGGAATAGGGAGTAGCCAAATATACTCAGTTATTTTGAACCCAGTTTTAGCAGTTCAAACTACTCGGGTTCTGTAACATACTAGCGTAGTATACACCGCTATTGTATGAATATAGCGAAAAACAAAACAGACGAATGTAACAATCGGTATACATAAATGTTTACCGAGTACGTATGTTTGATATCGTCAAAATTATTTATGTATGCTTTAAACAAGATCCGCTGCAATGGCTCAATTAACAAATGATTTCATAAATTATATACACGAATCGTTCATTTATTTGTATTATCTACTAGGAAATTAATATAGTATGATACATCTTATATTACAGAAAAATAATACATCAAACAGCACGGTATTCACCTGTGGTAGAAAAATATTAGGTCGGTACTTAAAAGTTATCTTAGCATTCGACAGTCGACAAATATAACTTCGTCAACGACCAATGAAGCATTACTAATGTACTTTAATGTTGGGTACCCAACAGGAAATCAGTCTCATAGCGATGGATGGACTTCATAAAATATACACACACGGATTGGATCCCAGCCGGCTACACGAACACGTATTGTAATTATAACATTTATACATCACAATCGAAAACAAATTTAGGGTGTGACTCAGCCGTAATGATTGAAGTGCTCCAATTTGCACTGAATTTAATTGATAAAAAAAATATTCAACATTGTGCATTTTTCATTTTCTTAGGGACAAAACAGAGGACTGAGTTAAACTTAGTTATAAAATAATCCAACAAGGTACAACCCAGTGCACAAATGGGATTGTGGCAATACAATTAAATGTGGGTTGGCATTGTTAATGATATTGCATATTACGATAAAGCGTAACCGATACACGATCTATGAAAACGTTATTAATTGAATTGAAACGTAACGTTTTACAGAATCAATAGACGAACCCACATGCTTCATGAATGTTGAATGTTAACCATACTATTTTTTTAAATGATATAATTTTTGAGTCAATGTAGATCAGTTGTTCCCAAAGTCGTCTGTACCGACACCAGATCCCCCCCTGCAGGGGTCAATGGCAAATTCCCTTTTCACCGCCTACTAGGTACGAAAGCAGAATTTTTTGGACGAACGTACGAAAGTAATCTCAAGATAGGGCGAGCCCTAAAAACGAGAAATCATAATTTTGCGAAGTAATGTGACTGGGATTGCAGCCAAAAAAGGCGAATATATTTCACGCCGCCTACTGCGTATGATAGTAGTTCTAAGAGTGCGAGATCCAAAATAAAAGAAAAACCTCGATAATTCTGGAAGAATCTACGAAAGCAGAAATCTATAGAAATTCGGCCAAATTCCGACTGCGACGAACTTTACTGGTGTTGAGTGTTAACGAATTTACTATAATTAAGTATTACATACAATTTTTGAACACTTGCTACCCAATTTTAATTTCATTTGTGTTCAAAACAATTCTTTAAAAATGGTACAAAACCAATGTAAACCGTGTTTCTTCTATTAAAAAAATCAACTTTGACAAACATTATTGCGCGTGTACCTCACACGTGTGTGGCATACTAACGATTTCAGAACAGGTGAAACCGGTCGACGCGTCGGCGAGACGCTACCACATTGCAAAAAGCATAAGAATCGGCGTCCACCGATGACTCCGGAATGGTCCGGTCAATCGACTGTTACTATGTGTGTATCACAGTTCAACACCGGCACTGGCTGCAAAGCAGAGCGGTGTTTCGAACTTTTCTGAGCACCAATGAATTTAGTAATTAATATATGGGCGGAGTACGGATTTAATTATCGTGCATATTTTACCGATACGTAATTTTGGATGTGTGGTCTTGCTAATGATTGCCTACAATTAAACAGCACTGAAATATATTTTTTAAAATACCTAAACCGTTAAAGAATGTGAAAAAAAATAATGTCGCATGTCTTGTAAATCATGGTTAGACATTCCAAAAACTTGATGAGTGTATTGTATACTTGACTTATCATAGAACTGTTGTGAAGTTTGAAGATATGTATTGTGATAAATTTACGAAAAGATGTAATTATAAAAAATCTCGCTCGCGTTGCCGCTTGCAAGAAATAGACACTTCGGTGAGAACATTTTCCTTAATCCTCATCAAGATTTCATAAATATCACGATGTTTCCACCCAATTAAAAACAGTAATAGTACACCTGGAATGACACTCGCGAATTGAACAAGTAATTCTCAGTCAGAGAGAACAGTAGCGAACCATCTTCTACAAGGTCGTCCACTTATTATACATCACGCTGGAAGGCGGTCTCGTTCTCGCTCGCTCGCTGCGAGAAAATTATTCAGGGACAGAGAGAAATGTTGTTTTAGGCATGGCGCCGACAACTCGAACAGGCAATCTGAATGTGCCCCCACAATAAACAAAAAATCATATCTAGACCTATCAAAATCATGTCAAATTCCATACTGTGACGAGACTGATATCTAAAAAGACATGCGTGTACAGTGTGCAATCGAGTATAAATTAAATGTAAAATAATTCATTAACCGTTAGTACATCTGGTCAGTAACAGCGCCGCGAGTTCGGTGCTAGTAATTCAAACCGTAGGCACTAGGTATATCATTTCGCATTAACCCTGTAACACCCGCACAGATAAAAATAGAATAAAAATACATCTCATGATCCAAGTGAGGATCACTAACATCGCGTTAATAGCTCCAATAAACTATTATTAGACGGAAGACGCCGAGAGAACACATGCAGTGAATTTTACGAATTGATGTTAGCTTGCGCGAATGACAAACTCGAGACAGTTTTAATGTTTGTATCATTCGTCGTTGCCAATTACGATAGAGATTCTTGTGAAGTCGTACGTTAATGAATAAAGATTAAGTCTGATGACCGTCAGGCATTTTATTATTTATTCTGTGAAGTAATGAATATAAACAAAAGTCACACCCCTACGGGTCGGTTTGGTACATACGGATGGCGTAACACGGTAGCAAAATATTAGCACTTCTGGGACGTTCCGCCATTTCATCGAGAAAATACTGCATGCCCGTGTAAAAAGAGAGGTTATAGCCATTTTTATTGCTGGAAAGCGAAGATCCAGACGCGTAGAGAACGTTAACGACCGCCTGACGTAATACCTACTAGTCAGCAGTTCGCATTTTGACAACTCACGAATACATTTTCTAAAGAATACCGACCAAATAAATGTATATAACCAGGCTATGTATAGATGATGTTCTTTTAAGTTCAGATACGTTTGCTGTAAATGATTTGTATGAGCTTTTATTTAAGTTAAAGTGCACTCTGCCGTATGAAAATAAAAAAATATATCGGACAGTCGTAGATTACTAATTTAATTATCATTCAGCTAAACGTTAAATGGGTTTTATCAAAGTTCAAGTGCAAACGCTCTCTATAATAGTTTAATTTTATTAACTAGATACATGTTTTTCTTTGGTCACTTTTTTCTAAATAAATTAATAAATTTGTCCGCGAGATTTAAAATAATTAATTTAGTGGTCCATGAGGTCCTAAAGTTTGGCAGCCGCTGCTCTGTATCAAAATATATTCCGTAATGACAAACATGTATTATAACTTCTAACCGATCGATCCCAGCAATACCGAGGTAAAACAAGTGCATATTACAATGCTTACTGAATAATAAAGATCGATTCCAATCAATAAAATGCGTATTCCATCATTTTACCCGTACTGCCGCTGTATAACAGGTAATTCACAACTATTTAAATGTAGCTATCTAACATTGATCTTACATACATATTTGGTCATTCGCCAATAAATTATTCTCCGAGTGCATCAACCAACGCGACACCATTGCTTCTCCACAAAGATCGCCGTGCAGATGATGGGGGGGCGATTTCAAACGTTGAAGATGAAATCGCCCCTCCATCATCTGATTGACAATAGTTATTAATTGATAGCACTGCCCAAACCCATGATAGATTTCATAATACTGGACTATCAACAGCAAAAAAAAAAAAACAATCACCATCATGCATTCGTGATATTACTCATATTATTCTTATATTCTACGAAAATAGGTTCGTATTACCAGTTGCCCCTAATCAAGACGAGGTGTGTATTGGCGACATACATATTTTACAAGTAACTCTTAACTAAACTATAAGGTAATCAATTACGATGGAAATTGTACATATTATAATAAGGCAGATATAATACGAGTGCTAAATCTGCTAGAAGAGAACAAATCACGTGAATACAGTCAATGACAACATGTGGATTGTTTTCACGGAAATTTTACCTGGGTTATATCAATATCGTTTTCATGTAGTACACTCCGACCATGCACAAATCAGTACACATTTAACATGATGTAAAGTTGCCAACTCCGCATGCGGTTTGATAAATTATGATGGTGAATGTTTTAACGTAATAGACGACGGCTCGTTAATCAGTTCAATATGTTACATTTGCAATACGTCGAGAAAAACTAACTATATTTCAAATGAACTGCTCAGCAACCATTATATTCGTTATTTATTGCTTCAATTTTCGATTTCTTTCTTAAGCAATCGTATCTATTACAGAATATACTGACATGATGCGGATTTCGCAGACGATGAAAATAGAGAGCGATATTACTTATTTGTATGTAATACAGACAAAATCGAGTTATTCCGTGAAGACATAATGCATAGTGGGCTACTTAAGTGCGCCATCATGATGCCGATACGTTTTAAAATGCACATTAACATTATTTTACGTAAATGACACGAGTAGCATGTGTAGCTCGCTAATTTAATAATAAACCCTTGCTTGCGCTTATAAAAGTAACACTATACGATAATGTCCTCAAGACACTCGGAACATCTAAAGCGGTCGATAACAATGTCCATATCGAAGGATAGCTTTTAGAACAAAGTTGTTTCATTAAAAATTCGCAAAGCGCTCGCCTTAACTTGCGCGGCCAACTTTGCCCTAACGTTGGCTCTGCAAGACAAACTTTCCCTCGGGAGTGAAACTATGGCTAAATCTACATGTACAGCTATACATTCCTTGAAATAGTATAAAGTCATGGATAAGACATTTAATAATAATCTGAACATTGGCATTATACGTAATAGATAATACGATATCATCCGATAAATATATATATATAAGTGAACACGGTAAGAAACAAAAAGTTGCAACATACAGGCGATAAGTATCTGTAGTAGTAAGCACTTTCTGCTCATTGTT
This sequence comes from Rhyacophila evoluta, assembly GCA_022683975.1. Classification (NCBI taxonomy): domain Eukaryota; kingdom Metazoa; phylum Arthropoda; class Insecta; order Trichoptera; family Rhyacophilidae; genus Rhyacophila; species Rhyacophila evoluta. Next base: position 18,490 of record JAGVSQ010004415.1, read on the forward strand.
GGATTCGATTCTAAATATTTTAATAAATAGGTTACTAATCTGTTTCGTCCTACCGCCCGCTTTTCGAAAAGAAAATACTGGTATTTTTTTAGCCAGCAGAATGTAATCAATTTCTTTATAAAGAGTCAGCACCTACCAAATACCAAAACGCTTCTACTAGATCGGCTAAACGGCCCCCAAATACTTCTGGACACACTATCGCCCCCCTAGAAGACTTCAGCACCCACGGAGGGGAGGTATCGCCCACTTTGGGAACCTATAGTTTAATCGAACTAAATTACAGATGTTCTAGGCATTCAAGTCGCATAGTATGTATTTATATAAAATCTTCCTAATCTAATCGACTGCGACGGAAGCCCAGCAATAAAGAATCCGTAAATAAAATCAAGCCACAACGAATGAGCAAATCGAGAGAAAATGCTACAAAAAATTGAGAAAGTTTTATATGCGTTTTGAGCGGCAAATGCGCTGCTTAGAGCAAAAAAATCAGCCATCAAACAATTTGCCGCTACCACATAATTTAATAAACACACCAAGTCGGAACTTCTTAGCATTTTCAACGCAAATCATGGAGATTCTGTTGCTCACCAAGACTTATATGCAGCGATAAAATAAAATTACAATGAATGCGTCATGTTTCTGATAAATAGTTTACATAATGTTTATATTAAATGTGCGAACGTGAGAAAAGACAACAATTAAGACTATTGACAGAAGACGACCGCCAAAAGTTGATTCTGAACTTGTATAATGTCAAATGTTAAAATTATTTTGAGTTTACAATGACATAATAGTTGGAATACATTTTAAAATTATTTAATGACGAATAACAGTTTTTGGGGTGAGCATTTATCTCCCGATTATATATTATTAACTGAATGACGATTTTTCTATGGTTAGAGGCCAAAAGAATACACCCGTATAAATTTATATCAACATATTTACATTATATATTTATATTAACATATATATATATATAGACTAGAGTCTTCT
>JAGVSQ010004416.1:0-19480 GCA_022683975.1 Rhyacophila evoluta
TATTTTCGTCATAACTATATGTATATCGTGTTGTTAACGTATTAAACTTGTAATTAGTAATGTTACAACATGTAATAAATAAATATGCTCCACTTTGGGAGCAAACATGGTATTAACTATTTTCCGCTAAAAAACCAACCTCCCTATAAGTCAGTTTTCTTCAAACTATTTCCGATTCTTAATATGTACCTGTTTTTTTCTAATCTTTGAAAGGCTAGTTTGAATTATTACACGAAAAAAAACGCAAATATGTGTAGTACGGTGTTTAAATAACGGAAAAAACAATACATGCAAATTAAGTATTGATATATTTGAAGTAATGGGAAATTACCCTTGAAATTATTAGTAAATATTCTTAAACGGGTTATAGCTGCATTGCGTTAGTGTGGCAAGATATGAGTACGAGGAAGGCAATTAAAGGTGGTTGGAAGGTGGGTCAATTAATAAGGGTGAGAGGAAACCATAAATGGCAGGCCAGAGCCCGAGGTCAGAGTGATCCCTTTGTCTCCACTAAAAGAGGTTCGATGGGCTTTAATTAACAGCCAAGCAGGAGAGCCGGCCAACAAAAGGGCCCTCACAACAATAGATAACGCCTCGCGTACCATACACTATCGATATTTTTCGAAGGTCCCTGACTCATTCGATACAAGGAACAATATTTGCATAAAACATTAAAAGATTCACATCCTAAAGGATATAAAATCTGCACCCCAAATAAGTTTTGAATGAAATAAAGGCTCTAACTCAAAAAAAGAGTTAAGTATGTCACGTTATTATTAAAACCTCAAGTAAGTCTTAAAAATAATTATTAAAAGAACGCAAGTATAAGGGTGGAAGTAGTATGGCACGTAACTGTCTGAACTCTGTTTGTCTGTTCTTCCGACCGGTGGGATTTCGACGTTCTGACGGTGAGCACTATCCATAGGACGCACTCGGCGGAACCGAGAGATACTGGCATGACCTTGGAGGATCCAAAACAGCCGGTGGGTGACAGGGATTTCTGAACGCGCCACGCGTTATCCATATACTCCGTATATGGAGTCGATATGGCAGAAGAAGAACGCAAAGTGACATAAATCCAATTTCTAACAGTTTTCTAAATAAGGACCTATGTTTTTTATAGCAAACCTTCACATTTCACACAAAATAGCTGAAACAGTGTGTTGGTTATCTTTTGTAAGGAAGACGAAAAAAATATTATGTTACTTAATAATAAATGCGTGTCTCTTTTCAAATAAGTTTTGTTCAAGATAATGAGTGAGCTTGGTGGATATGCCCTTATTTATTTTAAATCTACATATATTATAGAGCACTTTGATAGAACAATTGATCAAAAAATGACAATTTTAATTAAAATTTAGAATATTTACCGACATATTTTTGACCATGTGCGTGCACTACGAACATCATAGTGTGTTTGTTGACTGGTATTAATAAATTGTATTCAAAGTGATTTGTTCGTTACCCAATCAATTCTGCTCATTGAGATTTTAGTCTGTTTTGAATTTTCGAAATAGTATCGACTACATAAATTTTCTAATATAGCTTTTATTTGATAACCTGAATGTATTTTCACGTTATTTATTTATTTATTTACTTTATACATGTTGTAATGTCACAAATTATAAGTTGAATACATTAACAACACGACATACATATGGTTATAACAAACATATTAAAAACATAAAACTTAATACACGTTCAACCAAAGGAACATAAGCTGAAAATGCCGAATTAGTGTCTAAAATGAAAGCCTGTGAAATTTACGACTAGGAAAAGACACCCACTACATAAATGTTACTAGTTTTTCTTAAATAATTTGTTAAATTAATATCGATTTGAGTCTTCGTGCACTTCAGAACGTCCCTATTAAATATTTCGACATTGTCCCAAAGTCATCAAATAAACTTTTTTCTGCGTAATATAAAATTTATTGTTTGTGGGTTATGACTTTTTTTCATTCCACAGTCGATATATTTCTCCTAGCAATTAAGAATAATGCTTCTTTTATTTGGTACACATTTCAAGACATTTCCATGAGACGTTTGCATCCTGTTTAAAGAAACTTGTGAATCAAAACGGTTAAGTTCCACACTAATGGAAATCGTATGTGTATGGCATATTATCGGATTGAACGTATGGATAGGCAAGTCGTAACTACTGAAGCCCTGGGTGTAATAATGCTCTTCAATTAGAAACGGCACCAAAGGTAAAATGCCCATATCGGAGAACAAAATTATGGCATTAATTGAGTTAGCATTTACATGGTAGAACTTGATTAAAATATGATTTTATAATTGCATACCACCCGCAACAAAATATTAGATACTGCACTATGTTTATATTTATTTTATGGTAGATGCGTAAAACATGGTAAAAAAAAATAAACTGCTTTGAAGATTTTTAAATACAAAGCATTGGGAAAATGTTTGACAGCTAATACTTGTAAAAAAACAATTCGTCATAATTTTATCTTGTATAAACTCTTATAGACCATTTAAATAAGAAAACAGTCAACATTTCGTCGCCCGTATTGCAAGAACGCGTATCCTGATTTTTTAGTTTAAGTCACTTTGTAAACTATAGTTTAATTTTTTGAAATTTCTTGTATTATTGGCATATTTTTGCATTAACACATCATTTATACACGAAATATAAAGATATGTGTTTGTGAAGAAATGTATAAATAATACAAGAGATTACAAAAAACAAAGCTATACTTTACAAAGTGACTTAAACCAAAAAATCAAGATACGTGGTCCTGCAATATTGGCGACGATTTAAATATTTTTTCAACTAACTATACTAATGTAATTCGATAGCTAATTTGACTGTCCATCCCCTGGTTAGAGGATAAGCTTCGGTGCTGGAGAATAAAATAAAGGACTGGATGCTCATTAGGTGGAGCAAATGGCTAACAACCAATTAGAATAAAAATCAATCTGTAAGCTTTGCGGAGATCTTTCAGTGTAGATGTACTAAAAAAATCTAAAGCACAAGCAAAATGATGGACAGCCAATCAATGCTTGTAAGAATCTTCGTTACCACGATTACATCATGAGTTTAAAAGTAAACTTCTGTGTAAATATCATTAGATATATCAATATATCTACAGCTAAAACTATATCGACTGTGCAAAGAAAAAAAGACAGAATCCTCAATTTTTCAAAAAAACTTTTATTCGATAATCACAATGTATACAACTCAATACGCGTTCTATCAAAAGGACGTAAGCTCAAAATGGCGAATTAGTATCTAAATTAAGCATTTAACTTTGGAACAAAATTGCAGGTTTGGGAAAAGGCTTCCACGTCATCAATTTTCCTGGTATTTCTTAAATAACTTATTAAATCAACATCATATTGTGTAAATAAAATACCACTCTTAGTATCCATGCACTTCAAGATTGTGCCTATGTAATATTTTGACTTTGCCCCAAAATCATCAAAAAAAAGTTTTTTTGGCCTCCCGAAAAAGTTTGTGGGTTACGTCCATTTCCTTTCCACGATCGATATACGTATTTTTTTAACTATTTACATTTTTACACCATTATCAAGATATTCCAAGTGAAAGAGATTTTTAAAAATATACCTTACGAAATCTGTAGTTATAATTCCATTTTTTTTTGCTTGCTTTTGCCAAGCCGTGGTATCTATATAATACATCTGAGTGAGAATGGGTATGGAAAGAAAAAGTTATCATCGGCAACCTATATTTGTATCTATTCTGAAATCTTTTGAAGGGTGTATTTATTATATATTGATCGATAGCATCTCGAACTAAAAAAATCTTAAGAGCAGTCCTTACTCGTGAACTAATTTGAGATGTCAAGTGTCTTGAAAGGCAGAATTCACAATCGATGTGATTGGAGTATATTTATATATTCGGGTGACCTTTGCAAATAGATTGAAACAAACCCTGTAATATACAAATAAATATATTGTATATAGGGATATCAATATTCACAAATAAATTGGTAATACACATAACAATCATTTCGGCTGTGGAAAGAATAAGCCTCAGTTTTTTCAAAATGAATTTTATTCGATGATCACAAAGTATACAACTTAATACACATTCTATCAAAAGGATATAAGCTAAAAATGTCGAATTAGTATCTAAATTTAGTTTTAGGTTTGAAAAAGGGATGGCCAATGAAATTTTCGACCATGAAAAATAGCTTCCACCTCGTCAATTTTACTGGTTTTTCTTAATAAATTAATATCATATTAAGTCAATTAAATGACAAATTAAGTCTTCATGCACTTTAAGGTTGTGCCTATTTAATATTTTGACTTTGTCCCAAAATCATTAAATAATCTTTTTTGTGCCTACTGTAGAATTTGCTCTGATTGGGTTACGTACTTTTTCCTTTCCTCAGTCGATATTTTAATGTAACAAATTATCATGCATAAATATTTTTTGACTTGATTAGAATAAAACCAGTGATTTCTACAGTAGTGAATATTAGCCTCCAAGGCTGCTTGGGATATTTAGGAGTGCGTTATGGTCCTAGAAGATACGTGCAGATTGATTACAGAAGACGCTGAAAAAATGAACGGTTAAAATATTTTTCGACAATTTTTCATCCGATTAGATCAGATTCGTCTGATTTTAAGTCATTGAACATTGACAACTGAAGAGAAGTAGCTTTGGACAAAACTGAAGATAAAGGCATGATGTAGAAGACATTGAGTCAACTCTAATCAAGTTAAACAAGATCACTGGTGAAATCTATAAGCCACACACTGCGTATTACTACGTCAATAATTGTAAGAATATTTTTAAGCCAGAATATTCAACTCCTCACACGTATTTGCAATGTATAACAATTCTTCAAAGATCTTCTACCAGCTCAAAGAAACCAATTGAATTCGAGAATTAAAGTTCAATATCATTTACATGTATCTATCTGTACCGACTTTATATAAATTTGTCGGACTGTTTTAGTTTTAAGAAGCAGATATGAAGAGTGAAAGTGCCTGTGAAATAAATCAAGAGAGCTTATTGAAAAAATCTGTCGTCGTAAACTACTTAAAATTAATGTCGACATTAACGAGAAAATTTTTCCAATTTGAAACGTTTGTCAGCTTTTTTATTTACTGTCCTGTATGCTGCAGGTTATCTGTATACAATTTTCATAAAGAGAGTTTTTCTTTCTGACAAAGTTAATTGATGTATTCAGAAGTCATTTTTATTTAGTCTCGCTTACAATATGCATTCGTTTATACTCTGAAATTTAAAAAATTACGTCAATTCATGGTCAATCTTTAGAACTCTTTAGGAAAACTATCAATCTCTTGCCACTATAGCAACAGTTTATAAAGTGTTGGTAATTTCTATTAAATAAATGCAGTCGATTGCAATAATTAATCCCCTATCGTAGATACGAGTAGGAAAAGTGCGCTTTGTGAAATCCGATCATTTTAACTTCTGCCATCTCCGATCTCTCTCCTCATTGGAAAAGTTTACCAACGCTCCCGGCGGACATAACTTTTATGGAAGATATAGCACCGTCTTCCTCCAATTAAATTTGCTCCAGAATATCAGGGTTGCCAGTCTCGTAAAACAAAACATCCCAACAAATACTTATTTTTTAAATTACGTAATTGATTAATTGATTATCGTCACGGTAACTGAGTTTATAAATGCATACTATTTAATTACGAAGATCTTTGGTTCAAACAATTCAGCTGAATACAAAAAATACAGAGCATCAATTCCCAACGAGTTGAACAATTGTGTTCAAATCTTCAACCATTCAAATTATGGTTTTATAAAGTTTCACTTTTGCTGGGATAAATTCAAAAGCTCACTTTATTTATCATTTAATTGTAAATTTATTTCAATACTATGCCGTATAAATTATGTTTTATCTTTTGTTAATCATAGAAAATGATGTTAAAACTAATACAATTCACCTAAAATTACAAACCAAAATAACATGTAAAAGTTTGACGTCGCTACTGTTTACCGTTTGTGATGAGTTGATGTGGCGAACAGACCTACACAGTTATTTTGTTTTCTTCACTTTCAAAAGAGATAGGGTCAAAAAACTAGCTCGCATTGTTATCTTACCGTATAGCAAAAGTAGCTTCATAGACTAAAAGAGTAAGCAGTTATGGGTTCAAACCGACAAGTAAAATTGTATCGATTGTTCTTTAAATCGATATGTCCAATTATCTATGTAGTTTTCAGCGTAAAACGTGACGTTCGTGTCATCAATCACATCACAATTAAGAATAAAAAAAACACGAGTAGTCTGGCTACGTGACTAAGCTATATACTACTGTATTGACATAACTAATAAGAGAAAAGCTGTTATATTATTTACACTATAATAAATCACAGCAAAAGCAGTTCTATCATTATTTGCTGACAGTTTAAGCAGTATGTTTATGTTTTATTATATTTCTACTGTCTGCGAGATAGATATGGATCTTGTTTTTTTAAACCCTTTATACCAGACCACAATTCAAATAAATACGAAACTGATTATTTCAAAAATGTTAGGTATTGGGTTGAGTACTTTGTGACACAACATTCAGCAGAACATTGCATTGAAAATCTGTTAAGTGAAGAGAAAACACTGTTTGACCACCCGCCGGAACCTTACACTTGGTTATAATCAGACGTATCCCGGAGCTCTGGTATCAAGAAGATTTGACGGGAATATCCTGGGGGTAAATATAAATTACCAAAGACTTAGTTTGCCACGCACTCAAGTGTGCTGAAGTTAAAAGAAATATAATGAGAAAAAAAGTTAATTGGAAAAGTAGAGACTTATTTGGTCAAGCAATTTATGTGAAGAGATCATCACGCTCGTCGTATGACGCAGCATTTTTTTAAAAGCATTAAACTTCGCCCTTGTGGCAACCAAGTCGGATGGCCCGATGGGTTCAACAGCTGATTGGACCGACTTGAGTAACTCTTCCCGCTTCGTACACATTCTTGAAAATTCCCACAGAATATGATTAGCATCCTGTTCTGGCCAAGCTAACAAGGCCAAACTGAGACAGCTTAGCGGCAAAACCACCGTGGCCTGTAATAAATTGACTATTGAAGTGGTCTGGATACGGCTTGGTTATCTCCATGAGACATTTAGGTTATTAATCAAAGCTTTATGATAATACTGTCGATAATAATTATTGACAAAGGATAATCTAACAAAATGAGTTAATCTGACTTATTCCATGTTATACCAATCCATTTTTGCACAATTTTGAATGTATTGTGGTCGATAAAAAAAAATTCAAAATGTATGTGTAAGAACAAAAATGATATAAGATGCTAAATAAAAATAATTAGTCAAATATTATCAGGACGAAAACAAAAAGACCGATCGACATGTGGAATCAAATTTAACAGATAGTTCTAGAAGACAAGACATGATGCTAAAGGACCAAAATTTGGGCAACCGGATAAATTCTGACATCATATAAAATATCTAAAGGGACTCAACAACCGAGTAATTTTATCGATATTGATAACTCTCATAAATAAAAATGAGTTGAATGAGGCTTATATAAAATGCGATACAAATTATGTTTGCAAACTGAAAGTGCACAAAAATAATAATAAGTATTCGTGGAAACAAGTATTGCCACATTTACGATACGAAAATCTATTACTAGTCGTGAAATAAACAGAGATCGTATTATATTATTATATATATTATGACGTGACGGATTTAAGATCGATGACGTTCAAATTGCAGTGATCTAATGTTGCTAAGCTTGCCTTCGGAGCGTTGGACCAAATTCTTCCACCTACGTATTGCATATATCGTACTGCGAGCCAGACTGTGGTACTGGAATTGCAAATTTGTTGCCATTGCGTAGTTCAGATTACGGTAGTAAGTCAAGTGGCTAGTGATTTACTTAACGTTAAATGTTTTAGTAACAGAGTAGTATCCGAACTGAAATACATTAGTGAGTAAAAAATAATGATACAAATAGGTAGTGAGGGGGCTATCTGGTTGAAAATTTAGAACAATGTGGATTCATACGACTTAATAATTTCACTAAATTATATATACCATGTTCGCTTCCAAAGTGGAGCATATGTATCTACACAATATGAATATATCCACTTCGAAAGTGGAGTATATGTATCCCCGCAATGTGAAGACGTATTGACAGATTATTTTTTCACGAGAATTGTTCGTCAGATAATTGCTCAACTTAATAAGCATCTAGTTTGCATTTTTGGATTTTTTTCTCGCATTCCTCGCTAGGCGCCCGCACTACTACGTTACCGGGGAGATAGTAAATTACTCGACTAAGTTTTAATGTCACATTTTTTTTACAAGTTTATGTAGTAAATTACGTTTCACTCGACTAAACGGTTTCAGTTTTGTAAATAAAATGATGAAGCAGTTTTCAAAAATCTCTTAAATTAATGTGCTTTCTACCAAAAAATATAAGCACCCTTTTTTAATAATTCTCAGGTGTGATTAAAAATAAGCCGTTTTGTCTAATTTTACAATATATTCAGTAAAGTATCGTAGAATAGGATCAACTCGTATTATTATGCAAGTCGCGAGGAACAATAGTATAGATAAATAATATAAATATAGATAAATAAAAAAAGCACTGTGAGTATATTAACAATAGCTAAAGGCGATGGGAAGCCCTGCGAGAAAGTAAGTTCCAAAGTTAGGCAAGAACTAAGACGGCCCGCGGATCGGGTGTCGCTAATTCGATTCTCGCAGTTCCAAATCGAGTTAGTACATCGGTACTTCGACTCCAAATCGATGGAACTATACTTCCGATGATTCTGGTATCTTTATCAATATTAGCGTTGCATGGCTTTGCCAAATATAACCACTGAGTACTATCTTATTAAATTGCAGTTATAATTAGAAAGTTCCCTTTCGAATGCGGGTATTGAAGAGTGTGTCGTTTAATGTTACTATTATATTAATGTTTGAACCTAATTCTATACTTATTTCGTACATTTTTTTAAAAACAAACATTTGTTTATGCTATTTTGAAGTTGTTTTAAACTTACATTTTATTAATAGAGTAATTTTGAGAGTTTCTTGTGGCGTAGCAGGTCAGTAAGGATAGAGATTTCTAATACAATACAAAAGCTTCCAGTCAGAATGAGAAGTTAGAGAATATATTGACACTAGATGGATTATTTGAGAAACACAATTATTATAAGTAAAATGTATGTGTGATTTAATCGACGTTTATATTTCGACAGTAGTCTGTTTCAACGCTCTAACAAATCATGATACCTGGAAGAGACTGAGGAAGATTTTGGTGGACTTCAAATATACATGACTAAGAGATAAGGTGGTATAAGAAGATGAACTTTGTATCCTCAATCATATCTAAAATGAAGAAACGATTCTTTACATAGATCATAAATGATACGGGTGCATAAGAAACTGTCTAATGGAACGAATATCCCAGGTTATTACGGAATTTAGATCAAATTTAATCATCATCTATTTTTGGTTATGTTAAGTGGAAACTATTATAGTGATATGGTATAAGAATAAGTGATAAGATTGGAAAATCGACTAGAATTTTTGCAGATCTTTGTGGTTTATAATTGAATTAATTGTATATTAAATTAAATAGAAGAAGACAAAACATAGATTGAAAAAATATCAGACATCTTAAGTAGCATGAATTGTTGGTGGCAATTTGATACCAATCTATTTTTCCCCCCACATAATTCTTCAACTAACTTAAGCCCATTTTAATAATTATTATATGACTTGATAATCCTTACCTAAATGTATATATTAGTTATTGTTATTTACTTACGAAGGTGTTGATAGTTCATTTAACACCCTTTTGAACTGCGAGGAGACTAAACGGAATATGGTTAGACTACCCCTGAAGAATTAATGTTCCGAGAGAATAAATTGCATTAAAAATAAACGATTTGATACTTATCGCGAATTTTGTCGATATAATCAAAACCAATTATAAATTTCAAGGCTCCATAAAAGCTTTTAAATTGTCATTAAAATAATTATATGAACGAAGATTTTATGAATCAATTACGACATTGACAAAGACACAAAGATTTTTTTTTAATATTTCATACTAAATTATACCTGACAGTATTTTTTTTTTGAAGTAGTATCGATTACTATTATAAATATTATTATTAGTATAGCAGTGAAAACATGATTAAGCATGAGATGTTTCTTACAGTATTCGGGTGCAAAGTAGACTAAAATGTAGCCCAGTATCTGATACAATGCGTATGTTATGGACACTTAGAATGATGACTTATTTATATTGCTTAATACATGTAAATCATTCACTGCGGCCGGATGGTGAGGCGGGCAGTGAGACACAAGTTGATCTGTTTCTTATCGTACATTACTGAAGCTAAGGACAGGTGATGGAAAATAAATACCTTCAGGATTTCAGATCACAGTATGTATGTATAAAAATCATGACACATTTTATTTCAAAAAAAGAGATGAGAATGTTTGTTAGCCGATTAAGAAACACTTTGAAAATCTTTAAAATAATCATGCGATAAACAAATTCGTCCTAAAACAGAGCATCAATTATATTTTTTATTTATTTTTAAACGTTCCTACAGAAATGCGTTAGTTCACGATGACTTATCAAAAAAATGATTAATTCAAATGGATCAGTTTATTTTCAACTGTTAATTCTATTGTTATTCTAAAAAATTACACAAGTTCACCATGACAGACAATAGCTTCTTTTTTTATACCATACTCGCTCCCAAAGTGGAACATATGGATCTACACAGTATGAAGATATCCAGTCCGAAAGTGGAGTATATGGATATCCGCAATGTGAAGACGCCTTGACAGATTATTTTTCATAAGAATCGTTTGTCAGACAATTGCTCAATACAATGGCTATTCCTGTCCTAAATTTTTACGTTATTAAAATCTGATGGATGTTAAATCTAACCCGTATCCTCCGGATCACTAGGCACGCATGCTACCAACTACGCTAACCGGGGAGACACTTTTTAATTTTATCATATTAAAAAAAAATGAGAAAAAAATTATACATAATAAAATGCAAACTAACTAACAATTGCTCGACCCAATGGGCATCCAGTCCTGCATTTTAGATTTTTAAAATGGCTTATTACCTAATATATATCTAAAAACTCGGTCCTCGCCGCCGTGAAGTGACTTTTATGTAAACGTTATTGATAAAAATTAAATTAAACATAGTAAACACGTTGTAATGAATGAAGGTGTCTTCCCGGTAGCGTAGTTGGGAGTGTGCACGCCTACCAATACGGGGAATGCGGGCTCGAATCCCCATCTGTCGGATTTTAAAAATCCAAAAATGCAGGCCTTGGATACCAATTGGGTGGAGTAATTCCCGTGAAATAAGACGTCTTCACATAGCGGGGATCTATATACTCCTCGTTTGGAATGGATATCTTCACACTGTATGGATCCATATGCACCACGTTGGGAGCGAGCACAGTTTAAAAAAAATGAATGAACAGTCGACTTCCTTTGATCGAAAAAAATTCTATCAGCCGTGTGAGAGATTGAACCTTTTTTTAATTTCTTACAAACTTAACGTCTTGGCTTGATTTCGCAAATATTGTTTCACCGAGATTGCATCTATACATATAATATAAAATTACGGCGAAACTCTCATGCGACGGCAGCTCAATGAAAATATCCGATAGGTTCTGCGATAAAGCGATTTCAAACTGGGTCAAATAGGTAATAGCCACATCAAAAATGTTAGAACCCAAGTTAATATGAATTTCTGAGTCCAATTCGAAGTGAAAGAAAAATATATTTTATGATTGTTTTTTTACCGTACTCGGCCCGAATGTGTTACAAATATACTTCCAATAAAATTAATGTTGACATATTCTTTCCACGAAAATTGGCTGTTGGTCATGTAATCAACTCATTGGGCGTCTTGGGAATGCTCACTTCTCGATGATCAAAAGCACATATGGTTTAAAGTCCAAATTTGTTCAATGTTCAATTTTAATAATACCATCTTGTTGCACCTTGCTATATGCATGTCCTGTATTAATTTGACAATTTAAAGTCATTCAAATATATCGTTACAAGGTTCTAATAAAATTTGACAACTTCATTTGGATCTGAGACCTATACTGCAAAACATATAACTCCGGTATTCTGTATTCGGGCCTATACAAGTATGTCAATCGTAAGCAGCTTTACGAATAAATTATTTAAACCGTTTTCTTGTATCAAAATAATTGCAAAAACAGAACAATCCGTTCTTATAATCTCCAGTAAAATTTTCCAAAATTGACTTTAAGCCATCGATATTCTATAATTACATTCACTTCGCGAACTCTAAAGTCAAATCGACTCAACAAGACTGAAATAATATAACAATAAGAGTACCGTCTAAGCCTCTAAGGCGTTGTTATACAGTTGCATACTGAAGCCCCTTCACAAACCACTTATAAGGCCGTATACTGTGTCATTAAGAACATAAGGCGATATTTAAGCTGTCATTAATTTCTCGGGAGCAATTTCCTAATATCTTAGCTGGCGTGTAAATTGTGCATGATTGTTTTTTTAATTAGCCTGTTTTAATTTGAAGATTTGTTGACAAGACCTTCTCGCTTACTGTAACATCACGAATTTAAGCGTCACGAAAAACTAAAAAGATATCCGTCATACTAGATACACTCACCTTTTATTGGTGGAGGATAAACAAAGAAAGAAGAGAAATCACACTATTTCAAAAACGCATTTATAGTATACGTATGGAAATGTTATCTCTACGGGAGATGAAAAGGATTCAAAATGTGGAAAAAATGTAACATAAAATATGTGTAAAGAGTTTTTCAGTAATCTCTTTGCTAGTCAATCACACACGGTTAGAATTGTTTACTAAAATTATATAAGAAAGTTCTAAAAATAAAAAGTAAATACAGTCAATAAACTAATTTAGCATATTGACTTAAAACAGTTTTCTAAGAGGTGAACGTAATTGATTGGGGTTAATCAGATTAATTTTGTAGTAATGTATACATTACGACCAAACATTGAAAACGCTAAGCCAAAACAAGCGGAAAACTTAACAAGCGTGTTTAAAAACTAGACATCATAACTGTTAACCTAACCTAACCTAATTTAAATGCTCCAAGACGTCGTGGCTTTTCGTTAATAGCACAGATTGCAATGTGGCATAAGCACATTACTACAACTAAAGTGTTATTATTCATTGAAAAAAATCTTCGGCGTTTTCTTAACAATGTGTTAACATACACTGGTTGAATTCATTTTGAAGGTAGCTATTTCCATCGTGGTACTAGATAATCAACGGTCTTTGCCGACAAGCGAGTAATAAGAATTTTAAATTTGGTAGAAGAGGAAAAGTTAAATAGAAATCAAATCCTATTATAACAAAACTCGTGTGACCACTACTTTTGTTTCGTTATACTGAATATAGGAAAAGTATTATTAAATATTGTATGAATCTTTGTTTGAGACAAAAACAAAATATACGATATAACTGGCAATTTCGTCAGTTCTATATTCGTTAGAATGTAATTTGATCTGTATTTTGTACCAACTTCTTAAGATTTTATAACAATTATTGTTAAAACTGATAAGCCATTTCGATTTAGTTTATACAAATAACAATTGTCATGGTTTGAAAAAAAGTACCCTATCCGAGAGAAGTATCTTTTATCAAGAATTAATGGTAAGATCTTTTAGTCAGAATATGAATCGTGGAAATGTCAATGCACAAATGTGTATATGTTAGAAAGCTGCTTCTGGAACTTTCATAATACTTGTGTTTAAAACGTCACGATATACGCCGCATAATGGTTCCAAACCCAATCATATTAACTACCTAGTTATATATTATAACGAACAAACTCTACATAAATTATAGACGCACATTTACACATTATAATCATGTATGTATTATAATAATCACCAGTTGCACACATGCGCTCAATTAATGGTGATTATACAGTTACTTTGACTAGTTTAACAGCATTCTTGCTAAGTGCATTGTAACTCTAAAGACATTAGCGATTAATGATAACATATCCTGCCAGTATAATAGCTTTTATGACTTACTATGTGGATATATTTTGCAACATTTATTATAGAATATAAAACTAAAAATACGCATTTACGATTCGACAAAATTTTCTGTAAAATGTTGTAAACAATATAATATGTAATTTTCTAATGAATTGTTAAATTCATTTTTATTTTTGATGATTTCCAAACTACAGATGCACCAATATAAGTAGTGCATTTTGTGAGGGCGCTGCATGTAACTTGGTAACTCATGTTAAAGAATTTTTGTATGGCAGCAAGCCTAGTATCAAAAACATTTGGCAGAAAACTTTCGCCGACAGTAAATATTTTTTTATGGTCCTAAAAACAAATAGGTAGTCATGTTTAATTGTCTTCGTTGACGATATAAAATTATATGATATGAAATATTTTGCTTGATTAAATTAAATTAATGGCAAATATTACTTTTGACGCACTTGGAAAATTAGTTACCTCGCGGAAATTTAAATGACTTATAATTCTACAAACCAATTGGTTTTGTCGAAAATTATATCGATTATAAGAACATAGGAGAAAATATTTTTTTATAATGTTGTCATATAACAGATAGTTGCCATATAACAGTTATAAAAAACAAAATCGCATCAACAACAAAAAAATATCATGTGAAATTAATTTAATCACTCTATTGTTTTTTTTTATCAAAAATCGGTTTATTCAGTGAATAACCCAATACCTGACTATGTCTTTATTAGGTTTTCTTTTTGTATTAAAATATACAGATATTTCAATTTATATTAATTAATTCATGTTGAAATATGTCAAAATTGATTATCGGAAATTGATAAATATTTTGCCGACAGTTTGATTAAAATATCTATTATATTTAAGAAATGAGCATTTTATGAAACATTCAATAATTTTATTTTTTATTTGCAGTTTAATCACGAAGACGCATAACCTAACATTTTTTTATTGTTAGGACAGACAACGCACGCTGGTCATCATTTTAATCAACACGAAAGTAAAATTATGTCAAAATGAATAAACGATGCAGATTGTCTTTTAAAAATCATACATAAACATTCAAAATAACAATAATTCAACGTAAGAATCTTCATAATAGTCGATTACCTCTTTCTTATAAGAAAAAATCAGACAGGTAGCAGACGCAGGGAAAACAATTTCCTATCGTAAAAATTTGACAGACAGAAGTTTATATTCGAATTTATACAGTAATCAAAAAAATATAGCAAATGTCTAAAAGAAAACGTAATGGCAAAACAATAATTATCAGACAGCATCAGGTAGTGTTTACAAAAGTACAAAGGTAATCGTTTATTACGTGGTATAAAACATAACATGGCAGGTAGAAAGATGGGTAGGTCCGTACAAATACAAGGTTTGACATTGGCATATGAATATTTTGTACGATGAACGTGCCGTTTTATATTGATGTGCGCTTAATTTAGGTAAATCTAAAAGCAAATTTACTCACGCGTATTACAAACAAACTGGTAGCACCAAAATAATTCACTTATCAGTATATTTTATCACTCATTTGACAATCCGTTATCATCCACACGAAAACACCACGTACAACCCCTCCATACTACTTCGACTGAATGATACGGTGCAGGTCTACCAACCACACCTAACGTCAGAATTAATATATTTTTCACAAAATATTCAGTAAATCATTTTTGTTTATATAAATTAATTTCACACAATAAATAAAAATTATTTACGCATTGAAATCTCCTAAATATAAAAGAAAATTTTTATTTTTTTACACGAAAAATAAAAGAAAAAGATATTATAGTTTATTACTGCCATCTGTTATCTGGCGATTGGGTGAAGGTGAGAATCCTGGATATAATAATTCAGTTTGAATAAAAATCGTATACGATTTCTTACTGAATAAATCATTATTACTTACATTTAAGTTCTAAATGTACTTTTATCATAATATAACTAATAACTTAAAAAAAAATTATATATATTTTATATTTTTGAAACATAATTTATATTTTTTGCATATGGGCATCTGTGATTCTTTACTTGTGAAATTTCATTTTACTAAGCATGACATTATCAATAAATTTTCATATAGTTGTTGATTTTACAGTACAGATGCCACTTAAAATATAAAATAAAATGCTTCTTAACCATTTCAATTAAAACAAATAATTTAATCATTATATGAGTAGTATTTATTGGCCATAAAGAATTTCAGTAGTTACGAAGAATTAACTTTACAAAATAATTGTATTTTATGGCGCATAACCTTCAGAAGTCAAGAGGTGTGTTTAAGGATTGTTAACCCAATTTCTGAAGAGATAATTGGATTTTATCTCTGGCTCTACATCAAGCCTAGTCCCATATGGAGATGGTTCATGATTCGGAAGCGTCGTCAGCAACACCAGAATTATGATGACGACCAGTCCCAGCACCAGCATTGCCAATACTTTAGCTTGCATATTGGCTTTGATGTCAGTTGCTGCAAATAAAAAATAACTACATAAGACACAAATTATTTTTGTTACATTACATTGAAAAGTGTTCGTTTTTGTTGACAGGGCTTAAGGCGCATACATATTTTTATACATTCCATTTATGCAAAGCTGAATAAATTGTTCTCCGAATGTGGAGACATGTCGTGACAGATTATTTTTCACGAGAACTGATTGTCAGACAATTTCTCAATCCAATGGGCATCAAGTCCCATATTTTCAGATTTTTTAAAATCCAGCAGTTATGGAAACCAGACTCGTATTCTCCGAACCTTATAACCTCTAAACTATCGGAGAGACATAAAATAGCCATTTTAAATGAATGTATGTTTGCATGCCCACTGAGTTGAGTAATAATTAGCTGAAAAATATCCTATAAGATAAATCTCTTGTCATTGTAGAAGTCCGCATGTTTTGAGGTTAGAGACAGATATGCTTAGAGAAAATCTATTTAGGAATCTAAAAATAACTTAATCGTATTATCCTTGGTTGAAAGCTTTTATCCCAGAATAATAAGTCAAAAGTCCCATTCAAGGCCATTGCAAAATAATATATCCATTATTAATATTATTTCTAATTTATTATATTTCGTTTTAATAAAAAAGATATCTGTATCACTTTAACATTAAGTATAGTATTAAAACGT
Organism: Rhyacophila evoluta; assembly: GCA_022683975.1. Lineage (NCBI taxonomy): Eukaryota > Metazoa > Arthropoda > Insecta > Trichoptera > Rhyacophilidae > Rhyacophila > Rhyacophila evoluta. The sequence continues at coordinate 17,174 of JAGVSQ010004416.1, forward strand.
AATAAGCAACAATTTTACTCGCCTCAATGTAAAAAGTATAAACGCAAAAAATAATAAATATAAAAAAAAACAGTCAAAAATGAAAAGATCCAAATTAAATATTCTGGAGTCGGAAGTTTCTGCCCACATATTTAATCCTGTCTGACGTTTCGTTTTGATACCAAAGGAATTCGTTTGTTTTTTTTAAAGAAGCTCTTAATTTAAATTCTAATTGAAGAACATATTTCTGGTATGATTTTAAAACAATCTCCACATTTTTATTGCTCAGGCGTTGGTAACTTTTTGTTCTTATGTATTATATTTGTCATCCGAATTATCTAAATAATCAATTTTTTATATTGATTATCATTCCTGAATTACATTGTATAATATTTTTTTTAAATAACGAAGTTTTTTATTTAAACTTTTACACATACTTCATATTATTTATTATAAATATTTACATATCGACACCGATTTTTTAGTTAATACTCGAATGTATCATTCGTTAGTGCATAATGAGCGCCAACTAAGTGATGGTCTTATTTTTCTCTAGAAAATGCATTCACTTTGTTCATCCCTAGAGGTTTCCACCGATTCCTCAATTCTGATAATTAAATTTTTGATTCGAAACACTGCAGTAATATATTAAATTTGATTCGTATGGTACTCTTCCATCTCTCTACGAAGATGACATTATTTGGTGACTGGGTATTCTATATCTTTTCTTGTTGGCATATAAAACGGAGCGTAATCGATATTCTATAGTAAACGCGCGAGCTTTTGCGGTAGAAGTCTGGCTAAAGTTAACAACTGCACAAAAAAAACTGAATCTGATGCCCAGTGGTTTGAGCAATGGGCTAACAAGCAATTCTTATGTGGTGATAGTGGATTCAGAAGCATGCGGGGAGAGCTCGAATGGTTTATGGGTCTGCGACACATTATATAAGAAGTTAATAATTACATAACATTACGCGAGCTAAAAAGGAGAAACCTTGAGTTACAAGAAATACACTATGAAATAATAAATAGCCATACATTAGACATTATTTTTCCGAATAAGGCGCGATATGCTAGAAAAGTTGGAAGCCTTTGGTCTAGAGTCATATGCCCTATTACCAGTGCGTTTAACTTAACCTATCGATCGAAGAGAACATAGTGAAAAAATCCCAAATGGCTCGGCAACCAAAGATTAAAGAAGATGTCAATATCTATGTATAAAACATATGGTGTACTTTTGATTATTCGGGTGCGGCTTATCCGGTTTACTTGATATTAATTTGCCAAGGTAAAGTAATATTTATAGCAAATAATTAAATTATTGATTTTTTTACGATTAAAAAATGACTGTATTTATTTATTCAAGTACATAAATGCATGTTTGCAAAAGTATGTCAACAGTAAATTTACTACGAATAAGAAAGCTTTATTATGAAGCAAAATTTTTGGTGCTGCATGAACAAAATAAAAAACGAGAAAGCCTAAAACTTGGAAGGAAATTTTTAACCTAGAGCAATATGGATTGATCAAACTACAGCAGGCCACGACTGATGGCAAACAATATTTATTTATCATTCATGGTTCGTATTATCCGTGTTTTTCGATAATCCGTACCCCTCCTCCCCAGAATTAGCACTGATAACTGATAATAACACTGTAGTATTTGTAACAAGTAATTTTATCAAAGTCTGTGGCTTTTAATAAATTTTTCCTTGACTAGGCAGATTTTTATATTTCATCGTACAGTAACATCTAATTTGATAGCAAAGCAATATTTAATTGAATTTCAAAACAAATCTTCCATTAAAACAACAGATAAAAGGAATGTAAAATGTCTCTTAGCTACAACTCACGACAGCTGATTTTCAATGATTTTAATTTATTTCAAAATAATCTATAGTACTTTAAATAGGCAAACATAGTTAATATATGACAGATCATCATTTATAATATTAATATTATAATATGAATGATTAATATTATTGTAATACAAAGATGCCATTTTAGATAAACTTACAAGTATTCGATAATAATATTATTCTAATTAGGCACGATATATTGGCGTATGATTTATCATTACCTATTACATATTAGATATTATTTTTGATAAATATAAATTCCTTGTTAATTAGTTTTAATATATTCCTAAGAAAGCTATTTAAAATAACTGCAAGCAAAGTCTACCGGCTGCATAAGTGTACATCAATTGAGTCGTCTGGTTCCTATCTATCATAAGTGCACTTTGGTAAAATGTTGGTAAATCGATTTTTTTTTTGTTTGTTATTTTTCTTATTTTTGTTTTTAAATAAAAAAAAAAAAAAAAAAATA
>JAGVSQ010004417.1:0-19479 GCA_022683975.1 Rhyacophila evoluta
AGACCTCCGTTTTGCGAGGTCGCTGTACGTTAAGAATTTGATGAACTTTTTTATAAGGAAAGAGTTTAACAAGTGTAATATAGGGAATGATTTTCAAATAAAAGAATGAAATAATGTAAAATTAGTAAAGATGCAACTTTTTAGATTAGCAAATGAGACATCAATACTTTTTACATATACGTGAGCCTTTCATATTACTGCATGTAGACATAGGGTAGAAAAGCTATGTGAGAATTTGACATCAAATAACACACATCAATCTCGACAATACAAGTTGTATAAAAAGTCAGTCAATTTTGACTGAGATAAAACATAGTTATTATTTCTGGTCTTTATTTTAGAGTAAATTTATTCTGGTATAATTTATATAAAATAATCATTATACACTTATACTTGCAGGTAAATCTTCACACAAGTTTGTTGCATCTACTGAAGGAGGTGATCTGGATTTAATTGATGGATGTCCTCGCCCTGCTACTAAGAGATTTATGTGTGACATCTGTGATGAAGCCTTTGTATACATGAAGTGAGGACCAGAATTTAATGATTATTGTAAATTTATAGAATTGCGTAGTGTATAATTTTCATATTTTATACTTACGCAGAGTATAAAAACCTACTCATAATCAAATAATTTTATGCATAAAATTATTGAATATACATATTATTTGTCTTATTAATGTACAGCATTCATTATCAGCAGGGTGTCGAAAGAGATACAAAATCACATCCATAAATCTTTATGGTTGTGTTTGTCTATTGTGTTATCACTCTTATTTTTATTAATTTTGTTGATTTTATTAACATGTCTTTTGTGTCAAAATTTCGATTCCATAATTCAAATATCTTAACAAATTTATCATTTTTTGTTGATTATTTACCTTTCTCGTATGTTTGTAGATACGTCCTTTCCCATCGTCTCGTGTCTCATCCAGAAGCAAGAGGGCGCCAACTAGTAAATCGTTGCATGCACTGTCGGCGAGAGTTCACCCATCTCAACTCCTTGCGAAGACATTTGCGATCTCATTCCGGCTTGAGGAACTTTCTTTGTAACATCTGTGGAAAGGCTCTTACTTCTCGAGAACATCTCAAGTTCCATATTAGAATACATACTGGGTTTAAGCCTAATGTGTGCAAGTAAGTTCTAAGAATAATTCCTTATGTTATGACATATTACTTCCTATATTTTAAATTGTAAATAATTTAGCCATCTCGTCTAAGTGGTAAAATACTTTAAAGGATTTACCAGATTATGCATCAAGACCCTTAGTCCTTTGTATATTGTAACATAACACGCAATATGTCCAGATCTTTACAATTTTTTCACCAATACAATATTTCTAGTGTAATGGTAAAAATACTACCTTTTTTTAATAAAGATTCTACTTATTAATATTGCTGTCTATTCTCAACTATTGTAGAACATGTGGTAAAGGCTTCGTGAAGAAGTGTAATCTGACACTTCACGAAAGAGTTCACAGCGGAGAAAGGCCATATGTCTGTTCACATTGCGGAAAAGCATTCTCTCAGAGATCAACTCTTGTTATCCATGAAAGGTATGATCTAATATTTTATTAATAATTAAATTATTATTGTACATTATTGAATACCATGATTAGGTTGTTATGACTGAAAAGTTTTGATGTGACAGTTCATATTTCTACTTTATTTTCTTGATTGATTTAGAGAAAATCTGTTGGTGATTTTCATTAATACTGTGCTTAGTTTTTTAATTTTTTTTTTATCTCACACGATTCTTTTGCAAAATATGCACTTTCATTGACACAAATTCATTTTAAGAAAGTCTATATTCAACAAAACTTGTTTACCATTTACTGATTTCCACAATTATATTATTTCAGATATCATTCAGGAGCGAGACCCTATGTGTGTTCGTTTTGTCAGAAAGGGTTTGTAGCAAAAGGATTGCTATCAATGCACTTGAAGTCTTCTTGTATATAAAAACTAGTCTCAACTAATTTTAGTTAAAATCTCATACTAAAATATCAACCGATATTGGACTGCATAATGAACCTCCTATATTATTTCTGTATAAAAAAAACATTGAATCATGCTGTGTCCAACAACAGTACATTTTGACACTAGCTCTAAATTGTGCTTAAAATCTTTAATTCTTCAAGTCGTAATATGAAGCAGAATATTTAAATACCAATAATAAATTTTAATCTCTCAAAATTTTATCGAACACAAAAAAAGTTTTATCGAACACTTAAACATCCTACCCAATTAATTTAACACCAAATTTATCTTTCCAACTCTTCGATGGTTCTAGATCTTTTGTAAATTGTACAAAATACTACTTCCATTTTACTGATATATTTAAATGGAAAATTACATATACTTGAGCTATATAGTAATTTATTTATTAATAGATGATACAGGACTCACAAAATTTATAACCGTTCACTGGAAAACTATTTTTAATACTTTGGGTGCTTTTTACACAAGTGTTTTGAAATAAATCGCCATATCACCACTCCAACAGGTACTAATATTGACTGCTATAGTGAGCAAGTATGGTAATAAGCCGCAGTTCATAAAACGGAAATTTACCACACTAAGAATTGCTCCATGTGGAAAATTTTGTTCATCGATTTTTCTTTATAAGAAAGAGCCTATTTAAATTATGATGAAATTCTCTTTTATTGTGTGGCATGGTTACTTATGAAACTAACTACAAACAATACAGCAATAATATAATATAAAATCTTTAAACTAGATGACCCTGCATTAGGGGCTTGTGTACATTAAAAAATATTCATGCAGCTATTTATATATCCATTAATTTAATTTTACTTTTGACAGCCATCATACAAAATTATTTATCTCATATTATAATTTCGGCATAGATATTTGATGATTGAAAATTTATTTTTATTTTTTACTGTTTATACATTCCCTTTGATTTTAAAATGTATAAGTAATAGGAACCTACTTTGAGTGATCTTAATATAATATAATTATATATTTAATTGTGTGTGATTTTCTGTTTAAAACTCATGCAGATATTATAATTATCAAAAATAGAAGTTTCTTTTTGTAAATATGTTTCCAACATTGAGCTAAAAATATTTGATAGGGTTTGTAAATATTATTTATTATTTTTTTGTAAACTATTAGAGTTAAAAGCTGCCACTAATAACTTTTGTATCTTTTAATCTAAGTCAAGTCATAATATTTAAAAATAAATTATTTTTATCTTTTAATAATAAATTATTGAACATTGGAATAGATCTGTAAATATAAAAGTAATACAATGCAGAAAAAAATCTTTTATTTAGGATGCAATCTCTAGGATCAATCCTCTCCTTTCTAATATACCCTTTATTCCTCTTAGGAAATTCTGACGCGCTAAAAAAAATGAACCAGCCAAACTGGTGGACTATTATAAAAACTGCATGAATACTCATTTTGTTGTTGTGGAAAGTGAAACTGTGAATCTCTCTTCAAAATTTTTCCTTTGAAGTTTATGTTATTTCTATGTATGATTGATAGCTATTCGGAAAAATAGCATTTTTTATCATATATTAATTTAACTGACCATAATTAGTTTTCACTATTTTAATTTGCTAGTTTTTAATATTTCAGTCGCCGCTTATCTTAATATACTTAATACTTAACTTATCACTGGTTGATTAATTAATTTATAACAAAATATTCTAAATATAACGGTTCGCCATCAAATCTATTTACTTTTCATATGTGTAACTATTATACTTACTTATTACTTAATTTTAAAACAAATTTTATAAGAGAATCACGAGGGATACAATAAAAGTCATGATTTTTACAGGATTCACTTTTATTTATTACAATTTTTAACTAATGATAAAGTACATATTATGTTTATTCAGTTTGAGGTGGGTGTTCCCCACAATAATAAATTGCCTAACTGATTAATAAAGTTCATAATGCATACAAAATCAATTCGCCATCTTCGCACAATAGTATAATATTCTAAACATTATTTCTTAATCCATGAGTCAATAATTCTTCTAAAACAAGAAGGGAAGAAAATAAATGCAGGGAAGAAATAGGTATATATATTTGTTCTGATAAAATCAGATTATTTTTATATCGTCACAAATCACTGCATATAGTAGGTTTTATGATATTATCACCATTATTTCTACATCTCGTGGATGACATAATGTTAGGTAATAAGGCTCTTGATCATTGATTTTTATACAAAAGTTGTCCAGCACAATTTTTTCCAAAATTTACATATTCTGGGTAAACGAAATGTAACCAAGTGAAAATTTCACCGTAAATATGTTTATTTCTGTCAGATGACAGCTATCAGGATTACACATTTGTGAGAAAAACCAAAAAAATAATAAAGCAGGTCATAATTTGCAGATAAAACTTCTGTGTTTTACCACGTAATATCACAAAACATATTAACAGTACTATTTTCATATTATGCAGTTGAATGATAAACATTGTCAAATTGATTTTAAATGATTCTTCAAGATTAAATAGTAATTTTAGTGATAGATTGCAGTATCCCAGTCAAATCATTTGATTTGTTAAAAAGAGTTGTACAAAATAAATGCAAACTCGATGTTTGCAAATAAAAAACACTCAATTTAGTTAAAATCAGTGCAAATTACAATCTATACAATTTATTATTATTAAAACATTGCATTATTTATTAGTGGTTTATTATAGATTACACTGTGAAAGATGGTGCTAAATGGCAGACAAATAACTAATTATTACAATTAATAGAATTAATGATACACAATAATGCCACAATAAAATGATCTGAGGACAATCAAAAAATATAGTGCCTCAACACGAATAAACATTGCAATTTCTTTTAAAGAAATAAACTGCAATGAAACAGTAAGTTGGCATTAGAAAATATGCCTATATATGTATATACAAATATAACCCTGTTGAGTGTTTTTTATTTGCACGAAATAAAAATAATGTACACATTTTCATTCTATACACCTATAATCTCAATATCATTTTAATATCCACACGAAAGCCTTAATTATAAGGATTTCAATGCTCACACAAATCGCAACAAGAACTTTCTATAAATTTATGAAATGGTAACTTTGTTACAAAATAATATATTTCAAATTTGCAAAACATTTTTTTTCAGCAATATAAATAATTCATGCATTATTGGTCCAACTAACAGATGATAATTATTTTAATTTTTAATATAATATGAAGGAAACATTTTAAACATATTCTGATCCATACAACTCTCAGTTTAAAGACGTTACTTATTGATTTGTCTCATTAGTTATGTGTGTTCTAGTATTTCTGAGCTTTTATTATTCAAATTGTACTATATTAGCAGTAACTGTATAAAAATGGACTGTGAATCCATCACAATCAGAATTAAATGTATTTTTAAAATACATGAACTGTTTTCTTTTTATTGTAACTTAACTTTGTGTATGAATTCATTGAATTGTGGACTGTAATCATTGAATAATTGAATAAAATGAAGGAATTCAAATAAATAAAAAATTCATGTGCGATTTGTATAACTTTCTCAACATTTCTAAGTAAGCATACAATTTATAATGAAAGGCGATTTATTGAAATAAACAATCTATAAATTTTTAACAACCTTATTTTGCATTAAAAAAGATGTGGCATAAGTCAAAGATAATAATGGGGAAAAAATGTTCTCTGATTTATCCCGGCTGCACTATGTCACAGATGTCATGCTCCCACTGCGATATTCAAATGAAGTGAATTGTGAAAAAGTCAAATGAAAATATTTGAGAATTAAAATTTAGGAATTTTCCACACCTTTCCAAATGCAACATTTCCAACTTATTTTACACATTCCTTATTGACATTATAGATAATTTTATATAGACCAAAATATTCAAGCACAGCAGGTTGCACTAAAAATCAATGCTCGATTTGATGATGGCATCCTCACCCTTCCTACATTGATGGTAATCATTGTTGTAGATTAACTCTATCAGCATTTTAAGACCATAAAACTCCTCAGCTCTGAAGAGTCAGCTAGAATGACATTTTTGAAAGTAGTTAGGCGTAGCAAAATAGTCACAAATCATCAAATATTTTAAATTTATTCAGCAGTTAAAAAAATATTGTCACGTAAAAAAAATGGTTTCAATTCTAAATGTTGCCATTTAGTATATTAATTTTTAGTTCAATCAAACTATCCTGGCTTTCAAACTCAATTGAAGATTTATGAATTCAATCATTCAGGCACAAGTGCAGTCTAGACTTCTAATTCACCGTGTTCGAAATAAATACTTCAAGATAGGAAGGGAATCGAAATAGAATACATTTTGCAAACTGAGGCAGTTTAATCACAATAAAATATAAAAAATTTACAATAGATTTCTTAGCTTTGAATTATACATAAGAAAACAGCTTTGATAGAAAATCACAATGAATCTTTTTCCATCTTTTGTTCATTACAAAACTCTTAATAGTATATTTTTATCAATATTCATATATATAGTAATATTACTAATCCCAACAAAGGGATAGTGTGTATATGTGTATGTTTAAAATGTGTGGGGGGTGTATAGGCAAGATATTATTTTTACAAAAACATTTTTCGACATTTAGAACCATCGAAAGCGTAGTCGATCATCACAAAGCTAATTAATTTTAAATACTATATAATTACAGCATCAGTAATGTTTTATTCGACAACAAAAAACATAAGAGATACATACAATAATAAATGTTTACAAAAGAAATTCATTTTCTTAACACTATATTATAACTTTTCAGATTAATCATCGCTTGATTAATATTATAGTCATTATAACTACGGGACTCGGCTTACATTACTAATTATTACCGATTGAAAATGAGTTATAAATTTCGACGCATCTCATAAAGTTTGAAAATCTTACACATGGACCACGATAAAGTCACATGTGACATCTCTCTTCCGACGTTTTAATTTGCAGAATGCAACTGTAACTGTACCATACCATCGCGGACTAACATAGCGTTCACCGTGTGCGGTGGCATTTATCTAATTACAAAATTCGTATGTTACCTTTTTATACCATTGTTGACTACAATAATAATATTAAAAACATACTTTACTTTATTTCGCAATCGCAGTAATTACACACATTTAACTACAATAAAAAAAACCCTTAAGTGTGTTTATACAATTATTTGATAATAATAGTGATTCTTAACTAAAGACTGATACTTCGGATGAATGTCTCCAGTAGAAAATTTTAAGCTCTGGAAACACGATTATGTGCCATAATATATCAAACATGCAAAGACACATCAAGTTTGTCAGTTACTTGCCCAGTACAATAGGAATATAAAAAGACTGCTTGCATATGCATACATTAATGTAATAATAATAATAATATAATGTGTGTTCTTTATTCAATCAAATCAGACCAGTAAACGAAAATTATTTAAACAAACACAGAAAAGAATAATGAGATGGCAGTAAGTAAAGAATTATTATTACAAATAGATTTTAGCCAAGTCTCCAATTCCTGATGACGAAGTGCATATCGTAACCGATTAGACTCAATATATAATCATAACCTCATTAGACAGTTACATTCAAAAGGTAATATAAAAACTAATAGTTTTGTTTATACTTATATATTGATAAATAATTTCAGGACTGATTCTTCTCATTCACCCAACTGAGATTTCATTTGCTTAAAAATAATATTAATGCATGTTTTTTATTACCATGTAACAAACATATTGTGCAAGTGCATTTTTAATCAAACTTACATGGTACGACTGTACAATTTTAGCATTGAAAAAGTATTCTAAAATTGGAATGGGTTTGGACCTTGGGTTTCCAAAACTAGAGACGTTCTACTGTACATTCATTTTAGATTTAACCATTCACATTATCACTCTTCCACTCTCTGAATTACTAAATTATGTTTTTAAGTCACATCAAACTGTTTTTTGTAACATACAACAAATACCTTAAGTGTTTGTTAATCTTTTTTGTTATCTTAATTAAATAAACCTATGCAAAGTCATGGATAATGTAAAAAAAGGTCAAATTATTTTGTTTGGTGGTTTTGAACATTTTTATAATAAAATTGATTAATATAATTTTTCTACTTACAAACGAGGGTTAATAATTTTCAATCGTGAAAATTTTAGTCATGAACGAAAACTAAAACTGTGCATTGGAACCTGAAAATGGCTACCAGTAAAACGCATATGAAAGTCAATAAGTACAATAGTTGACTATTTCTAATAACTACTATGAAAATATTTAATTTCCATCTTCACCTATGGGGAAATGAACAATTTCTGTAAAGAAATACAGTAAAACTCAATGTGGTGGAAATAGCAATGAATATAAATAAGAAAAAATACAACTGATATTTATATGTTCCGGATGAACTGCTTTTTCAGAAATATAAAAAATCAAGGAGAGTATATTGGACTAAAAAAGTCAAACATAAACATGAATACTGGCAGCCACTGAATTTAGAAGTCATAATATGTTAATTTTGCATATGGATTATTCAAAATATCGACTGAGTTTATCAAGCATATTAGTATCACTCACTTTACGCATTCTAAAATGTAAAACATTTCACATAATAATGTAGTGTCTTTATCAAACAATATTATAATTTACCAAACAATGCTACAAGCTAACTTGATTTTGAAATAATACATGTATTTTTCAACAAACCAGTCAACATGGATTTACAAATATTGTAACCATAAAACAAGAATTTACTATAGTAAAATTAAATGCACAATCAGGCTCTTTTACGTTACATCATTCACTTTGTAAATACAAATAGAAAAAACAGTGATTGTAACGCTAAATGATGAGGAGAAAGCGAAGTGTTGCTCTTACACAAATGATCTTTTTACTAATATTAATAATGATGCAGAATTGATTTGAAAATTTTGAATTAATTTAGAAGCAAGCAATATAAAATGTGTTGAATTATACATACACTAAAATGAAGTAATTACAATTATTTTGATATGAACAGCATTATGTAGTCATTTTTGACTTATAATAATTACACTGTTTACCGGACTTCTTAAGTTTTAGTATTTCTATTAGGCATTGATGATTTTGTCTCACTGTCAATCTTAATACAATACGAAAGTGTTATTATTTGCAATAAAAAAAAACCAAAAAGTCACAAATAAAATACTTTTAAGCAATTTAAAATATTATTTAATGAAAGACACTAGAATATGATAGATAATGTCTTTAAAATAAATTTATTTCAGTCATACCGTACCTACTTAATGCTCACTTTTAACATAACTATCATCTAATTACATTGATTTTTAACATTGAGATCTCATGTACATACTGTGATTATTGTTATTAATAAAATTTAGTTATAAATCATTTCTACATAACGTTCTGTCTAATTATTTTTATGTACAAATCATAATATAAGACACCCTAAAAGGACCATACTTCTATTAAATAAAACATATTATAACTAATGTTACTTGCATTTCTAAACTGATTCTATAATAACTACAATAGAACCAAAATTATCTACCATTCTATGTTATTGAAATACTAATATCATGATATACTCACTAAACTAAAAAATATATGGAAAACTCTGTCCAGAAAACGATCATAATCTACCATGTGACTAACAACAAATGCAATAATGGATGTTATTGTAAAATGTAGGTTGTCAAATTCATTCAGAGCTTATGTTTAATTATAAAAGAAGTAAGGCATTTATGTCATGATCTTATATCGAGTTTTTATAGCTAATATTAGTATACGCAGCAAAACTTTTGTTTAAATGGCAAATCATCAAGGTTCTGTTATAGTTAAAATCTTGCCTGAAAATATTAAATAATAAAATTTCACATTTACTGCAGATATATAATTTCAATATTTATCGTTGATCCAATTCACAACATAAAAAAATTCTTTTCTTTTACATAAAATTTCCTGTAAAGTCCACTCATTCCAACTTTTGTCATGATATATTGTGACTGTGCATGCGAAAAGATATGATAATATAACTTATAGATTGATTATTCAGATAAAATGTAGGTCAAAGTTTGATAACTCGTAGTAAAATGCAAATTAATTTTCTATTATTTTTTAGAGATGATACATACTAATTGTGTCTGACCATGTTATCAATATATTATTCAAGAATTAATACAAGGATTTAAACCAAAAATGATTTCAATATATAGAGGACAATTTTATGCATAACTTTCACACAACATTACATTCGATTGGTTCTGATGATGGTTTTGCATTGAGCCTCTTTTATGTACACGTTCCATGAGATCTTCTGAAATATTGCACAAAATCAATTTCAGTTTTGAGAATAATTCTAATGGCTAAATATTGGCCACTTTATAAGATAGTCTTTGCCACATAAATCAATTGTATGTTTGTGATGCACCATAATATATTTAAATTATCAGAAAAAATGAAAGAATTTCCAACTTCTAAAGTTTATTACATTACAATATAATGCTACCTTGAATTGCATATGCCGAAAGTTTATGTAATAAAATATTAATTAAAACAAAATGCATACATAAAAATAAATCACTGTTCGTCTTGTGCATTTTCATTAGCATGTATTTTAATAATATCAGATGTAGAAAAGAACATATAAATGAAATTTTGGAGTACAATAAATTTAAGTAAACAAAAATATTATCCCAAATGATATGGTGGACGACCTAAGAAGAAAAAAGCACTTTAGATATACATGGATTCAAGACGTTAACTCACAAGGGTCAAAAACGTGGTGAAATGAAATTATACTATGTATAATACTGAGTTTTATCTGAGTGACAGTTATCTTTATCAAAATATAATCAAAAATGGCAGCATAGAAATCATACAAATAATAATAGAGTAGTACTCAGGCAGTGCGATGGTTGAAAACAAAACGTATGTAAATTATAATTAAATGACTAAAAATGGGTATTATGAGCCTAACAAGATTTTAACAGAAGAACTTCGATCCATTGAACAGCACTTTCACATATATGAAATAAATTTAATAAATACTTATTTGGAAACATTCAATGGTTCAACAATGCCCCAATCACATTAGGTGAATCATAAAGTAGCAAATTAAGGACTGGCAAGCGGATAAATCAATCAAAATATGAATTTAGCAGACCATACAAGATAGGAAAACATGCAACAACCCATTTATAATAATAATATTTTTTCTGATTGGATTAAGATTAAACTAGACTTTAAAATTATTTTTAAGGATACGTTTTGGTCGCTTGTGTTTAGTATTGTTAATTTTTTATAAGGCTGAAAAATAAAAATAACAATACTTTGATCGAAACTCTAGCGAGTATGAGATATATTTTATTAAGATAGTGATTCACTACGATTTATATTAAGAAAAATCATACAACTCCATAGAAAATAAGATTTTATTTATGTGGCATGACATTATTTTTGACGAATTTTCCAACCAACTGATGCATGTGGCATTATTATTTCATTTAAATTTTGATTAACTCGAGTTATAATGTAATGCAGTCATTACTAACTGGGATTCGCAGAGATGTGAAATTATATCAACCAAAAACAGTTCAGTCAATATTGTTGAGAGTTATATGAGGGGAATCAGAATAAATTAATCTTTTGTCAATGTACTATATAGAAAGAAAATAAATACAATACACAATTTTAAGTGATGAAATATGTAAAAAGATAGTACTACTGCTTAAATAAGTCCCAGCGTGATTATTGAAAAAACAATAACATGAAGATGTTTAATATAGATTTTTTGTGGAAGAAGTCTCAGAAATATAAACATTAATTCGTATTTCACATTAAAACGTTTATGAAAATTTTGAATAGGCCTTTTCATATTTAAAGTAAAAGCTCATATACTTAATAAGCTTAAATATATATTTAAAAATGCCACACAAGGCTAAATTACACGAGCGTAAAAAATAGAGATTGTCAATATTAAATGTGTGGATGGAATATCGAAAGCATAAAAAAGAATGCATTAAAGTGGAGAGCATCTTTATATTTTAATCTGTGGCAAATGTTATTTCATAATGTGAGATTGAGGCTATGAAAAATGAAGTAACCGAACAGAGAAAACTGATTTATTGAAATAATTTGTTTTGCGCAGTAAAAACAGTCCATTGAAATTTGACAATAATGATTGAGTGTATTTATAAAAGCAAAATTGTTTTCATTAAAATTATATTATATGGTTAAGTGGACTGGGTTAAATTAAATTAAATGCAAATACACATGTTTCCACAAAAAAATACTAGTAATAATAATGTAAATATGTTAACTTTCAAGTTAGTTCATTTTTAATAGCATAGCCTCAAAACATGCAAGCGCCTTGTAGATCAAATTGAAATATTTTTTATAGCAAATTCCGTTAATTAATAATATTAATTTAGAAAACACCCAAGCTGTACAAACTATTAAAACCAGTAAATTGGTCTGCCAAGTAATACAAAAATGTTTTGAGTTATCAGGCATTTAAGTGTAATCATTATCCCTATAGCATAAATTTATTTATGTAGGACGTCGAGTTTTAATTTAAATTGTTTATTAAAAAACAAAACGAAAAATCAGTCACAATTTTAATTCATTAATAAATCAACCGTAAAAATATTTGTTAGCTTAAAATATTATAAAATAATGAGAAACAAAATCAAAAAAATCGAGTGAGATCGCCGAAAATACAATTAAATAAAAGAGGAACTGTCAATTCATAAGATAACAGTCTTCGATCTATAATAAGATTTATTCTTCTATGATTTAATACCCAGAGCTTCATGATACATACAATACCACTTAAAGCAATATGTTGAAGAATATCCTATGCAAAACATTTTAAGCTAAAATTTTACCCTCCACAAGATTATAAATTCATTGCAATTAAAGCATTCATTACATTAGAAAATAGGCTGATTTTATAATAGATATTAGAATATTATTGCAATTCATACCTCATTTATGACATTTATAATTTAAGGACAAATTTCAAAGACCATGCAGAATTTTAACTGTTTAATAGTTGCCTCGTTTATTGCATAGTAATACAAATATTCAATAACACAAAATATTCCACAGAACATATGCAGATTACTTGATATATACATTTGAATGTAAAACATGATGAGCTCCAGGAATAAAACCCATAGAATGATTTATATTCAATTTAAAAATGAAATCGAATTACGACAACATACACAATAAAATAGTAATCAATATTCACTATAAAAGCAGGTCCAATATTCATTAGGGAATCACAAATTTCCCTAAAACGCACAGTTATTTCATATTGTAATAAGATACTATAAACAACATTACGCCTAATCATAGAGTAACAGTCACGTTCAGCATACTCGATTACCTTTTTGTCTATGGTATAAAAACGATTGTCAATTAGTCGTCTTCATTTCTTTTTAATAATACATAGATATATATGCACGTAAGTAAACTCACAAAATGGACACTCACTTATAATTTATCCTCATCTAGATTATTTTTTAACCAACTTTGCAAAAACGTATGATTATTAGGTATATTTTATATTCATTTAGCTACGTACTCAGTCAGTATAACAAAGCTCAACATTTTTAATGCACCACCACACACAATAAATTGTTTTTTTTTTCAACAATCATATTTATAAATATTGCATTATATAGAATCTATCAAAATGTCACAAAACACGACTAAAAGGAAACTCCTTTGTGGACATCAAATATTTAATGATACATACACGCAAAGATTTTAAAACAATGACATTTGAAATTATAGCTCAATATTAATTAATTTCTTTATTTCTACAGAATGGTAAATTTAACTTTTTATACCAAGATTTTTTTTTAAATAACATGTTTACACACACTACAGTTTATGCTATACTGTGGGTCAGATATTATGTGTTTGTCAGTATTTTAAAAACAAAAAATCGTAGATTTTTAATCAATGCGTGTAATATCAAGTCAAAAACTATAAATCGGAACTGTATATAGGGGTAGCGGAAGTAGGCATTATAGATTTTTACCTAATAGCAGATACACAACTTCTACACACAATATTTGGAGAGCAAAGATATACATATTAATAATTACATCGATTGACTATACCGACATGGTAACAGACGTATAATTTGGACTTGGTCGACACTGTATTAAAGAAATCTCTGATTGTATTCCCTAATCCGGACATTTGATTACTATGTATTTACTAATTTATATTAGAGTAGTTCAGGGCTACGTTGTAAAAGTGGCATATATAAAAACACAATCTAAAATGTATTTCAGTAGCAACGATTGCACATTAGCAACTACCTCAAAACTATGCTTTTATAAATACATCCTTTCAACATAAACACCTATAAATATAATAAAGAAGTGCACAGTAAATGTGATGAAAAATTACTTTAAATGCGCTAAGTTTTAGGTTTACTTCAAAATCAAAATCACCAAATGGATAAATCTACCGATATAAGATCGAAGAATGTGAAATAAACTGTTGAGTATACCATCCAAAAGAATAACTCTTACTGCCTGCCATAAATATATTTGTTATTGAAATAGATAGTAATGACAGGTATACCTTGGTCATTATATTTCGGTTATACCTCCGGGATCACAGAGATATAAATGTATTCACTGAGGTGATCAATTCATATGAATAAGTGTAAATACTTTATCTAATTTTTCATAAATAGTTTGATAGAATTTAGTTTAGGCATTGCACATTATATAATATCCGTTAGATTATTTGATAAGGTAGAAAGTAGAAAGAATACAATATGCTTAACAAATTATTTGATAGATTTTACTAAGCAAGACGTATTTTGAATTTCAGTACAGTAACGCATTCATTACAATTATTATAAATGCATCACAAAGATTAAATGCACGTATTTATTGAATTAAACTAAATCAAAATCTCTGTCAAAAGATCCGTAACGTTCATCTATACTAGTATCGAGAAAGTCCAAATCAAATGATCTGTCCACATCTAAGCTGTGCCGAAAACATCGCTCGTCTTCAGAATCAAAATTGAGATCAAATCGACTAATACTTTTGCGGAGGTTTCTTCGAATATACGACGGTGCCTTTGGTTCCATTCTGTCAAGGCGTTTCGCCAGGTCTTCATCGAGATCGAAATCTCTAAAAGCTTTGGCTTCACCTTGGCTTGGATCTTGCTGTTTTGGTCTTCCAATGTCGAGAGATTTCTGCCGTCGGTGTCCACCACACTTTCTTGCACGTTTCCTAGCGTAATTAGCGTCCATATCAAAATTACCAGATTGCGTCACAGCTCCTGGGCTACTGTCATCACTAGCCTCTCTAGCCGAAGACACAGCACCTAAACGCATACAGTCACCTTCAGTCAGGTAACTTCGAGACGATTTAAGCATTTTTTCAGCATAATCTGTCGTTTCACATGCAATTAGATTAGATAATTGGCTCCGAGAAGACGCGGAATCCATTGATTCAGAAAAGTTTGATCTTTGACTACGTAGTTCTTGACGCAGACTACCTCCAGCTTTTCTTCTCGATTCAACAGAATCACCAAAACTTCTTCTATCATCACATTCGCCAAAATATTTTCTTCTAGTTTGCGCCTCAGCATCGATATCATTTTTGTCATCCTTCTCGACAAAGAATTTCATCCTGTTCTGCTGCTCCGAATCGGCATCATGTTTATTCTGGACTTCCAAGAAACCTGCTCCTTCATTGATGACTTCATTATCAACAAAATATTGATTATCTCGTCTCACTCTGTTTTCATCATTAAAGAAATCAACTTGAGTATCAGAATCTTGGCCATAAAAACTACGATTTCTTTCAGACGATTCTTCGTCACTTTTTAAAACGCTACTCTCAGAATATGGATCATTATCTATATCAATGTAAAAAGGCAAACGTTCAGAAGCAGACAGATCATCTGCAAATATATCAACACGCTTTGAATGACTATCAGATTTTGGTTCCACATAAAAATCATTAACTTTTGTGCCGTTTTCTCGATCACCATAATAAGGCCGTCTCTCTGAAACAGACTTTTCTGAAGGTCGTCGTTCAGAAGTGTTATCGTTCACAAACTGCCGCCGATCAACAGAAGAGTTACCGGATCCTGGATTATTGATCACATCAAAATGCTGTTGTCTTCTGCTGTCCTGTTTATCAGACTGGGAAGAATTGTTCTGTCGGGACTGATTATTTTCCATAAGAAATGATCGTCTGTCTCCTGGATTGCTGTGCCTCTCACCAGAATTATGCCTTTCGAATACACCTCCATCCTGCATAAGGCGCCTATCGATTGAAGTATTGTCAATAATATGGTGCCTCTCCGATATGCTACCGTCTTGCAAATGTCTCCTGTCTATTGTGTTCACGTCGTGATGCCTGTCGGTCGCGTGTCTCTCACTGACCGAGCCCTCCGGAATATGTCTGGCACTGCCACCATTAGTATCAACAAGACTATGGTGATGTCGTTGGTCTTGTGATCCACTGTCACTGATCCATGATTGCTGAAGGATGCCAGCATCAGAGCGCTGGTGAAGATTAGACACATCCAAGCTGTGTTGCCTCCCGACGGTCTGCTGATTGGAAGAAATGTTCCCCTCTGGTAAGTTCTGCGTCCGCAGCTGTCCATGGACGTTGGACTGCTGCTGGGCATGGTTAGCAGCTTGCAGGGCATGCAGGGTATTCGCGTCTAGGCTTGCGCCGCGCGACAGGCGACGCTGAGTTGTTTGCTAGGAATTTTGATCAGCAGCATGACCTGACCCGCCGTTGGTGGACAGCAACAGTTGGCTGTTATTACTCGACTGAATGTTGCTAGACTGGTTCGACTGCTGGGACTGCTGTTCCGGAGAGGGTGTGAGAGCAAAGTTGAATCTCTTGCAGGAAGGCAGAGGACAACGCGGTTGCTTTTGGTCTAAAAGTACAAATACCAATGTTAAAATCAAATAAATCAAGATTTGACTATTGAAAAATAAATGAATCAATAAAAACTAAGTCCAGTGTAAAATGCAAATAATGTAAAATATTTTATTATATGGAATAGCATAGAGATTTTATAGTATGAAAGATCGAAGAATTGAACTAACCAGTAGCACAGGATACAACAAGTTTACACTTATTAGGCAGCGGAGCGGGCAAGCCAAATGTGTTTGTCGTGGGAGGAGGCGGGCTGGGGTCCTTGAAAAAAACATTGAGTATTGTAAATGAAATTTATGGCCAAATAAAAGGGTTATTAAGATTACATTACTATATTTAATTTCAGGCCATATTTGGATACGTTTTGATTGAGTGAGAATGAATTTGCAATCAAATTGAAGTGATTGACACTAGTTTATACCTTATTCCATTGGAGTAGGATAAGTAGATAGCACTTATCCTTTGGCATTTATATAATATGAGATTAAGCATGTATGGTATACTTACATGTGTGCATTTAATAGTGACTTGAGGGTCAGGAGGTCTTGGTAATCTCCGCCTTAGCCACGTATGCCTTAAGGCGGCAGTGGGGGTCATCCTAAGTACCGGGTCCCAAACCAGACATCTGGAAAGTTCAGTGAAAATAAATTTAGCAATTTAAAGAAAGCGGCTTGCATTCAGCATAACATGAACAAACTACTGCTAAGACACATCAGTTTCAACAAGAAATATGTTTTACAAAATAGAAACAGCTGACACTGAATTAAGTTTATTTTCAAACAACACTTTATTAAATACATATGTTGAAACAAGCACCATGTTTATTATGTTACTATATAAAACTATTCAATACTGGAACAAGAGGTATGAAAGTATCATGAAACATACATATTATAATATAGATAACAATGAAGATTTTTTGTGTGAATCAATAACAATGCAGTTAATAGAAAATACTATCAGGATATTTAAATAAAAGCTTATAAAAAAGTACTGTATAAGATATAGTACCGTTTGATGAAGTCTAAGAAGTGTGGGTCCTGGCATCCTTTGAGAACAGTCTTTAGGTCTTTGGAGCCGGGGGGTCCTCTCACTTTTCCTCGTCGAGAAATACCTGGATACAAAATATCTTAAATATAATGATAAAAATATGAAATTTTGTTTTACTAAAATATGATATACTTATGAAATTACAATCCGGTTCTTTAGGTCATTATATGGTAAATAATGGTATATAATAATATTAATTTGCCTTTGTTATACAAGTTATAATAATATACTATAATATTCTAAAAAATAACTTTATAACTAACAGCTGAGCTGCAGAACAGTACCATTCAATAAATCTTACCTCCTCCAACTTCTGTGGTCCCGTTAGGATTGGTAGAAGCCGTGCAATATCTCGGCAGTCCTCTACTCGTCAGGAAGGTTTTCGACCTCTTTCCAAGATCTGTTAAACTCCGTGGTGGTACACCGAGTAGTTCAATTATGCAGGCTAGCTGATCGGCTTCATCCTCTCCAGGTAATAAGGGAAACCCTGCGATGAATAATACTAATATAAGACGGATAATACGGACTTAAAATAAATACTTTTTTGAAATATTCAAAATACAATGCTACCAACGGTTTGTAACAAACTTGCTAAGTCAAAAATCTTAGCATAATATGCTCAATTGAATAAATATTGTAATATGTAATTAACTAACCAACAAACAACTCTGCCAGTATGCATCCCAGCGACCACATATCAACAGGTAAACCATATCGTACGCCAAGGATCACCTCAGGTGCTCTGTAGAAGCGGGACTGGATGTAGGTATACACTCGTTGGCTCTCATAACAAGAACTACCAAAGTCTATCACCTGGAAATAGAAAAAAAACACACTTGGTCAACATACGATTTGATGAAATGCAATCGTATTTCTAACCTGTCAATTATATTTACTTGTAGATCTCAATTTCAACCAGCAATACTATCAACCTGGTTACGCTAGACTTTACACATAAGTTAATTTGTCTGAAAATAAATTGTATTTCGTAGTTTTAGCGTGACCAATATTACTCCATATGAATTAATACACTCCAAAGTTCCCGGTTTTACATAATAAATTCAAAATGATAAAGTGTTCCAAATGTATGTTTCGGCAATATCAGGATTTTCAGGAATTTGCATAGCTTATTTTACCATTTTATCTGATTTGGTTATATTACGAGATTTATTTTTCACATCTCTACCAAATAAACAATTCTTTAACTCAGACAACAAATATCCAATTTTCCAGTTTTTTTTCTGAGCACTATATGGCTAGTTAATTCATAAATATTAAGTAAACGTGAGTGAAAACATATTTTATATTATCCCGATTAAGAACTACATTACCAATATTTTTCTTGAAATAGACATTATCAATATAAACAGGATAGACAAGAATACATAATTCTTGAGATTTTGCTGAGTTGAAGAATTATTTGGGTTAACACGTTGATCGCCATAGGGGTCACCGGTGACCGGCAAGGAAAACCTATTTTAGAGTTGTTATACAGCGCTA
>JAGVSQ010004418.1:0-19476 GCA_022683975.1 Rhyacophila evoluta
TCGAAGTGGATATCTTCACACTGTGTAGATCCATATGCTCCATGTTGGGAGCGAAAATGCTATAAAAAAACAAAAAATAGATTAGGTATGGTCAAAAATTTATTTGTAATTAAGTAACGTTACGTTTAAACTTCAAAGCTAAAAACGTTCAAGCCACAGAAACGTTTTGCAAATATTATTTGTTGTAAACTGTTAGTAAGCGGATTAGAAAAAACAGTGATTACCTCTTCTGGGTATATATTTTTGATCGCGTGTCATTGCTATATGCTTTCAAAGCATTATATGCAATAAAATGAATAATTCCAATTTGTGGCTTGGATGTCTTCTGCTTAACTACATCCAATTGAAAAAAATAATTTAATATTGGTCTATCAATAATTTAACAATCCATATAGTGCAATTCCACTTTATTTGTACGACTTAGGCCGAAGCTACGATAGATACGATAGTGGCAGAGATACGGAGCAGAGATGCAAAATAGCTATTAGGTGAGTGCGCGAGTGAAAACAAGTTGTCATCACAATAACTTGCTCACTTGCTTACTCACCTGCTTAAAACTATTTTGCGTCTCTGCTGCCGATACTTTGGCACCGTCGCATCTATCGTAGCTTCAGCTTTATGCGTGGTATAAATTAGAATTAAGAGCCTGAATCTTTCTTGATTTTTCTTCCACTCAGCGATATTTCAGAATCCTATAGAACCGTCTGGTATTATTTATACATATTAAAAAAAAACTAATAGCAAAATCAAAAGTGCCTTACATTATGATAAATTATTCGTAAAATGATTTATTTAATCAAACGATAATTCAATATTTTGATCAATCTTAATATATATTTATATTTTATATTATTTGAGTATTATAGTCTTCTCTGGGATACGTATTTATAGAAGTTTACATTCATAAAACTTTAAACAAGTATCTTTAGCAACTAAGTATATTTATACATAATACGGAAGATGCACATTTTTAATCTTTATTAACAAAGTTTTACCTGTCTACCAATTAAAAGTTATAATTAAATGAATTCTACGTAAACAGACAAACAATTTGATAAAACTCCTGCACCCAAAGTATATTAACTTTATTTTTTTCCAAAATTAAAATCACGAAATGTACAAATCATTTTTTTTTATATTTATTTTTGTAATGTCTTCTGTCTGTAATGTGGGTTTTTTTTTTTATTTGAACCAGTTACTTCGATCTTGACAAATTTGTCAAAATCTAAACAAATTTAACTTTAGTATAATTAACATTTATTGAGATATCTTCAATATAATATTCGTTCATCAATTACCAAGTTTAATCCTATCAATAATGACATCTTTAAATTGAAACAAAATATTTTAACTAATATTGTATTTTTTTATTTAAGCCAGTCGTAACCTTATAAAAGGTTTATTTCGGCTAGACAGTTGATACATTTTAACAAAAAATAAAGTACATAATTTACATTAGCTTTTAAATCTTAAATTCGCATTTATTACAAATTTTAAAACCTTTTTTTCTAAATATAAATACAAAATTTACTACGTAAAACTACATTCCACTCATATAAAATAATTCTAAGTCTTGAATGAACACATTTTTTATGTTGGATTTTGTTTTCAGTAGGGAATTAACAACAACTGATTAATATTATAGTAGTTTTCTCAAAAGAAATAATGTTCAACAAAGAAAAAAAAAATATATAATATTCGTTTTTGCTTTTTTATTTTCAAATAAAAATTCATCAAGAAGAATAAGAAACTTTTTAGATGTCAGAGAACAATTCACAAACAACGAAAGGTAGATTTTTGACAGCCTCAATACTTACCATTATTGAAATAATTTTAATCGGTCGATAAGAATTATATTTTAAGCGATGTATCATTTTCAGTCGATGTGGCTTTAATCTTATGGCCAAAACGTTCAGTTATTGAGTAAAGATAAATATTGCAGTCAGCCTATTATTTGTATGTTTAATATTATGGTCAATATTTTTTATAATCTGTCTCGATAAAGTATATAATATTGAAAATAAATCACATAACCTCAAAATGAAATCATTATTTCATTTCGAGAGTAATTGTGAGAAATCGTAGCATTTATAATTATTCTAATGGAAAGCATATAATTGTAGGTTACTTTGTTTCCTAATATATTTTTATGACACTTTAATATCGTTCTTAGCATTTCTCGTTATTATCATGAACAAGGATATCTCTTCGTTTAACATTCAAAGTGTTAATATAATGTGATGTGTTTCCTCAGTGACAGGTGCTCAAAGTTACAGGCTCGAGTCGCACAGTTGTCAATGATTTTTACTCATTAAATATGCAAGACTGGACCCCTAAACGGATTGAATAAAAAAAATAACTCACACGAATTCTTATGTAACATGGAAAACAAATTTATCAAAATAAATGCTCATATTACAGAAATGCATATATTCTACTTTATTTCCCAGCTGGACATCTTTACGCTGGTGATACATGCTTTACTCTCGGATGGATTAAAAATCGTAAAAAATATAATAGACTAAAGGCACTACTTGAAAATTAAATTTTAAAATCAATATTATTTTAAATAAATATACTCCCACATTGATTTCTTCTTGGCCAGTAGCGTATTCACCAAGGAGTGGTTGGAGCAGTCTCTTCCAAGCGCAAAATATTATTGGTAAGAAAGTTAATCTGAGAGCTAGATAACGAGAAACCATAGTTTCTCGAAGGAGAAGAAAAATAGATAGCGTTAGGTTTAAAAACAGAAAGACTATAGAGAGCGTAATGATTTTACTTGCTCTAGGGCGCTGAATATGTAGCTACGCCACTGTCTCCGGTACCCATCAAATTAACATGCGCAGCTCAAATGCGGGGAATGCAAGTTCGATTACTGTATCTACTATTTTTTTTAAATCCGAAAATACACGATCGGATGTCCATTGAATTGAGCAATTATCTCACAACTAATTCTCATAAAAAATAATCACTCAAAACACGTTTTCACATTACGAAGATTCATATACTTACTCCACTTTCGATGCATAGTAAAAATATATATCATTATTCTCTATTTGTACAATTAAACCATCCATATGGCATAAATTCAGTTCACAATAATGTAAAATAGGTGTTGTATTCCCTATAGGTTATTTTGGTTGATTAATCACGAACTCAATTATGTTGATAATATTACTTTCTATAATAGTAAATATTATTTAAATTATTCCTCTCTCACAACTGAAAAATAAACATTAAGAAAAAAATGTATTTCAGGATAAAATTCCATTGTGTTTCCTCTGCGGCAAAGAGAAAGATATATTTTTAATGATATTATACAAAAAAATTTAGAGGAGGTTTCATTACCGTGATGAATAACGAACTTTTTAATTGCTAATTAACACTAGCTTCATTTTATTATTTATTCTATCCATCTCTCCTGTATCAGTGTGACATAATGATATTGTATGACAGAAAAGATAAAGCGAATTTACATTATTATTTCACAGCTTAAAATTCCTTCCACGCAAACATGTGGGTACTACGCATTACTCTACAATTACTTAAGTATAGTCAAAACTACAAAACTAAGCCTATGATTCAGTTTAAATATAATCTTTTATAAAGTCTACTTTAGAAGCAGTTGATCGCTCGTGACAAAGCTATACCTTGTATACCACACAACAAAAAATACAATATATGAAAAGAGGTCTGTAGTATATCATTAAATCGAAATCTGTATATATGTAATATTTTTATCTGTAATATTTTTGTCGTGTGCTATAAGAGACATTTCTTTCTTATTAGCTATGTATAATATAATATATATACCGTTTTTCTCAGATCATAAGACCAGGTCTAATATTAATTTTGCGCTTAGAAAGCGATAAGGATTATTTTCGGGGTAAAGCTTACATATTTGGTAGTGAAGAGGCTAGCGTGTGCGTCAAGCAATCCGTAAAGTGCGAATTCGATTTCCGTATCTGCTGGATTTTAAAAATCTTTAAATGAAGGACTGGATTCTCATTGGGTTGGAGAATTGTCTGATAAACAACTCTCGTGAAAAATAATTCGTCAAAATATGTCTTCACATCGCGGAGATCTATATATGTACTCCATTTTTGAAGCAGACATTTTCCCACAGTGTAGATCCATACGCTCCGTAAATCATACAATTCAGTATCAAATTCAAGTCTCTTAGTTCCTAGCAATAAACATGAGCGTGTGCGTAGCCATTCAGCCAACGAAGCTTTCACAATACTCATTTACTATTAAATATAAACTTCAATCATTATATAAACATGATCAATACTTACACATCTCCAAAATAGTCATTGAGGTCGATCATTTATTTTAAATTTCATATTATCTTACCATTTCAAATAAAATTATGTAAAGTGAAAGACATAAAAAATTTCACGCAGGAAAATTATTATAGATTTACTCCATACTTGATAGCTTTATAATAATTCAAAAGCTTTAACACTGGCCATGTCTTGTATGTAAAGCAATTCTACAAAAAGCTTTTTATTACATGCTACCTAATTGATCAGTAATACAATTATTGTTAACGAAGTCCTAATTGGTCTTATAAATAAAACAATGTCGCATGGCATAAATAAAATTTATCTTATAAAATAAGCTGAAGTTCAAAGAGATAGTTTTGTCAATCATAAAAACTATGTCGACTGTGGAAAGGAAAACGGACGTAATCTACATAGAACAAATTTTACAGGAGGCACAAAATTTATTTTATACTTTTGAGCTAAAATCAAAATATTACACAGGCACAACCTTCAAGTGCATGAAAACTAAGTCTTATATTTTATTTACACAATGAGGCATTGATTTAACAAGCTGTTTAAGAAAAAACCAATGAAATTGATTGGGTGGAAGCTCTTTTTCCTGATTCGGCACTTGCAACGAACATCCCTTTAATATAACGTTGATTAAGCTGTACATATTCTGATTGTCGACTAAAAGCTGCATTGAAAAATTGAGGGTCACAATTTTTCCTTTTCACAGTCGATGTAATTATTAGAACAAAAATTATGTCACGCCTATTACTCATCATTGTTTCTGTTGATTATTACATAACTCTTTATA
Organism: Rhyacophila evoluta; assembly: GCA_022683975.1. Taxonomy (NCBI): domain Eukaryota; kingdom Metazoa; phylum Arthropoda; class Insecta; order Trichoptera; family Rhyacophilidae; genus Rhyacophila; species Rhyacophila evoluta. The sequence goes on from JAGVSQ010004418.1 coordinate 5,089, forward strand.
ATTTCATAGTAAATAAATTAAATACGCATAGTAATTACAATAAAGTTATAATTTATTTGTATCACATCGTTGGCCCAGATGGTAAATGCAAATTTCTTTGAATCATTCAACACCAAATATTAAATCTCGTAGTTCTCTTTCGAAATATTTTTTAGATTATTCATTTAGTTTTTCTTAAGAAAAGTTGGTTAAATATAAATTAACTGTTAAAATGGGTCTTTGAATTTGATTGTATAATCGAATAAACAGATTTAGTAAAAATACTCGTAAACAAAATTTATAAACACTGCTAAAATGTTTTTTATTATTGAGTTATCTACGTATCTTAATAGGTACAAAGATATATATTTTTCAAAGAGATGGGTGATTTTAATTCGTAAATTATTAATTTATTTCAATCAATTGATAATATTGTTTGTGTGGGAAAATAGTTTTTTCACGTATCGCTAAACAAAACTAACCCATTTACGCCCGACAGTGACACGAAGTTTTTTCTTTACTATCGGGCGACTAGGTAGCAATCTAATAAATGTTCCCCGAAATGTATCATTTTTTGCGGCGTAATACGTTTTGTTGTCGGAAGCACATAAATAAAACGAGACAGTGAACAGGACAATTGCCACCAAAGAAAGATAAATGTCATCCCATTGTTTCGTGAGATGGCAATTGTATATGGATTTCATTAATCTTTGTACTGCATTTTCTTTTATTTTTCGTCATGTCTACATTTCCACCGGCATACATCGACAACCAATAATTCCATCTACCATCAAAATATTTTTAACATTTACAACGATCGTCTGTTACTTCGACGAACATACGTTAATTTGTTGGAAATTCATGATTAATCAATCCGCTTAACTTACCATAGCTTGAACTTTAAACTCAGCACGAACAGTTGAAATGATCTACTATACGAAAGTTTCCGATAGTGTTTCATTATACGTTTTATTATAATTACTTTCCCCAGTAGCGTAGTTGCTAGCGTACGCGTCTAGCAATCCGGGAAATACGGGCTCGATTCCCCATCTGTTAGATTAAAAAAAAAAATGCAGGACTGAATGCTCATTGGGTTGAGTTGACATACAATTTTCGTCCTCCTCTTATAGGGGATCAACAAACAAAAAGTTCGATTTCACTGTGGAAATCGTTCGGTATGTTAGGTTATCGAAAATATTAATTATTTTATTTTTATTTATACCATGTTCGCTCCCAACATGGAGCACATGGACCTACACAGTGTGAAGATATCTACTCCAAAAGGAGACTATATGGATCTCTGCAATGTGAAGACGTCTTGACAGATTATTGTTACGAGAATCGTTTGTCAGACAATTACTCAACCCAATGGGCCCAGTCCTGCATTGTCAATTTTTTTTTAATCCGACCAGATCGGGAATCGAACCCGCATTCCCCGGATTGCTAGACGCGCACGCTACCAACTACGCTAACCAGGGAGACATTTATAGACACATGTATATTTTAATCTGTATAATGCAGTGAGATCCGAACTCGCACCGAAGCGTTTGTATTTACCATGTGATAAAAATACGCCATACGTTTTTGTTGTATATACTTATACATAATCAATATTATCATTTAAACTTTATTTTCTTATTTTGTATGGTGAAAGCGTTACAACTTACAAGTTCAAGGCATTCATAATAAGAACGTTATAGAAAGACACTGCGTATCTACTCTGTATCTAAAGACTTTTTGAACTATGTATTTTTTATTAGATTAAATAAAAAAAAGAAATCTTCTTGTTAAATAAAAATGTTTTGTTTCACTTCCCACACAATTTCCGGTGGAGGGGCAGTAGCATGAAAATGTCTCCGAATTGCTCCGCTAATGGCGTATACTTGCCACCTCCCTCCCACTAACGTCGCCATCTACATCACCGTACATCTTGCGTCTCCGTCTATTTTCTGCAGCACAAGTCTAACATAATAATAATACGACATATTCGTCATTACTTTTTGAAATCCTTTTGATCTATAAACGTACTCATTTAGGTCCCTTTACATTTGTTGCATCGCTTCTTTATTGCTAAATCTAATTCATATATAGATTTCCATATCCGCGCCCTGTCTGATACATATGGTCACTATGTCTTTTTGTATCCTCTCAAGTCATAATGTAAATATTGCTCGACAGTTTTTCAGGAGTTGTAAGAATAGCTAGCAGAATTTAGGTTTTCTGAAAACATTTGCAGATGTGTCTCAGTTTCAGCTTCGAATTGTGTATAACACATTAACACATTGATTTATACGAATAAGAATTCGAGTGTCAAAAATAACGTGTAATTTCGTGAGTGTCATTTAGGTATCGACGCACAATTTAAAAAATACACATTAATGAATATATTCTAAACATATTTTCTTCATTAAAAAACTACTTCCTTTAAAAACATTGATGAATATCGACAGAAATAATTAATTTGTATTGTATCCAGGATTTTCATGTGCGTATATGTATTAGATAACGCTAGAAACGGCGATCACTCATTTAAATGATGTCATTACATCTTAGAGGAGAAAAAATGAGCATTCTAAAAGATTCAATACAGTAATCAGTCTATGAATGTTATTTGGCTCAGGCCGTGGGGAGAATATTAATCAAAGCGACCGTGATAGAGATGCAAAATAGCTATAAATAGGTGAGTGAGCAAGTTCGGCAGTTCATCAGCCACAACAACTCGCTCACATATCTATAGCTATTTTGCATCTCTGTTTTTGTGGTTTTGTCGCCGTTGCTATTTTGCCGCGACATCTATCATATCCGTGGCCTTAGGCTGTCACTATCTATTATATCACTAATTTTATATTATTTAACTTCTACCACATATTAACATGATTTTTGTAGCTAATTACAATTATTGATATTGCAGACTATGTACAATTTGAATTCAAAACATGTATTTCTAACTAGACGCTTAGGGTCCAGCACCAGAGCCGGCCCATGGTACCGACAGCAAGGACAGAGCTACTCGAAGCGCCATGTGCTTAGGGGCGTCATGAGGCATCTTCCAAAAGAAACAAAAATCAAAATCTTATTTCAATCCGATGTTTAAAGATATAAGAGGCAGGTTTATACATTAATAAAACATATATAATATGAAGAAAGTCACTTTTAATGACACGCAAAGATACTTAGTTGCCAAATATGGCGTACAAATACACGCTGAGCTTATTATTATAATTTTTATGATTGAACGATGCGTTTTTACAGTATTTAGTAAACACATTTCTGTATTTTTAGTTTTATCTTTTTTTTCGAATTTTATAAGACACCGGCAACCATAGAGCCAGCCTTGTCTAGCACCATTGATTTTGGTATAGTAATGCGAGATTCGAGGTTTGCTGTGTTATATTTGCTTAAGTTGATGGGAAATTGTATTCAAATACACTAGGAAATGTTTTCCAACTACCAATAACCAAAAAAACACAATCACTTGAAAATGTCAAACATGGACTGATGAGGGTACAAAATCTCTCATTCTATTTGGATAAAACGTCAAGAAATTGCTTCTCATAATGTAATACTATATCCAAATAGAAAATCTTTTCGTTTGCTTCTGAAAATCTTCACTAACACGTAGACATGTAGTTCTTGTCAGTTTTTCTATTGTGTATAGATTCAATATTAACAACATTGAATACACCTGAAAATACTGTATTATACGTACATGCTATTGATCATATATTTTCAACCTTTTTCTTATCACACTTTAAGCTTTTAAATTTACAAAAAAAAAATACCATCCTTTTAATTTCCATTTTAAATTTCACAAATATTGTCAATAATGTTATATGGAAAGATTAATTCAAGGTAAGCGTAGTTTTTAGCGTGCGCGCCTGGTGATCCGAGGATTTTTTTTTTGTAAATCTATCTGATAATTAAGAAATCATCACATGGCGCCGAATTTTAAAACAATGACATTCGTTCTGGCTTTAATAATTCTTCCCGTTTCATATAAATTCTTTGAAATTTGTAGAAAATGTATGTATGGAAATATACACTACATAATTTAAGTACCACATTAAAAAGACATCCAGGGTCGAACCAAGCTAATTTGTCCACTCGTATTTTCTAGGTAAAATACAATAATACTGGCAACTTTTATATAAATATATGCATATATGGTTTTTTATACAATGTTTGCTTCCAAGGTGGTGCATATGGATCTACACAGAGTGAAGATATCCACTCCGAAAGTGGAGTATATGGATCTCCGCAATGTGAAGGCGTGTTGATTGATTATTTTTCACGAAAAATTTTCATCAGACAATTGTTCAACCCGATAGACAGCCAGCCCTGCATTTTTAGATTTTTTTTTAATCTGACAGATAGGGGATCAAGCCCGAATTCCCCGGATTGCTAGGCGTGCAAGCTACCCACTACGCTACCTTCTACGTTACCGATGAGACAATATAAAAATATAAAATACTCATACTAAATACTTAGAAAATGGCTAGAAAATTAAACTTGCGCGAGATATATTGTAATTCGTTAATATACTTTTGTGTACATTTGACAAAAACACGACTTCAAACAAAAATATTTTTGAAAATCTTGGAGCGTGGCGAAAACCTTTTGCAGAATAGTGCTTTTTATCTACAGCGTGGCACTGAATACACCCAAATTCTGAGATGTTTGTTCTCTTAAATAAAATTAATCAATTCATGTTTATCTGAAGTCATTGTCTATTATTGAATACATGTATTTGCTCTTATTGTAAAACCGCACTATTTTCCAATATGTGGTGCTTCAGACAGATAATCATCTTCTCTCCAGCGTAATATAACTGTCATATCTGACAATCCACCCATTTCGTGTTGCAATCAAATATTTATTTGAAAAACGGAGCTCGCTCGGACGGGGAGCGATAGTTTCAAACTTTTATGGATGAAATAATAAATTCCACGAATGATTTAAGCCCGTAATTTTTATTATTGAACAAGTAATATTTCTAACATACGTGGAAAATTGCATTACAGAAATTATTTGAAAAATCTTTTCGGATATTCACAAACAAAATTATATTATCAGTATTAGTCGTCTCTTTTATATAATACGTTCTTACGTTTTGTTAACCATACCTGCTCCAAAGTGGATCATATAGATCATTTTTAAAAATAAAATTTTGAATCGAATACCGATGGTGATGTGTTTTGTCTTTGTGAGAGACTCGGACATTCAAATTAATATACTAGAATTGGGTAGAGCGTATGCTAGTAATATCATCGTATAGCCTCAATCGTACCTGTCTTACTTTTATCACCAATATTCATGATAAAGAAAGAGATATAAAGATGGTAAATATCAAATGTAAAGAGAGACAAAAATATCGATACGTTTCGATGTCTTTAGTTAAACCCATGAGTCGAAACGTTGATGATATTATTTATGTTTAGATTTATAGATAGTCTCCTGTATTGTAGAGGTTTTGTGTGCACGGCTTACAATCTGTAGAATCCGGGCTTGATCTCTATATTTTTGGGTTCTTTAAATCTATAAATACATGACCGGATGCCCATTTTGGTTCAGCAATTGTCTGACAATCAATTCTCGTGAAAAATAATCTGTTACTACATTGATATCTTCACACTGTGTAGATCGATATGCTCTGCTTCAAGAGCGAACATGGAAAAAACTATATAAAATACAAATTGATATCACGTCTGATTTTTCATGTTTATGTTTTAAGTATTTAGTGATATTTAGTTTATAGATTCATATTTAGTGAGAAAAATAAATAGTTTGTTTTATCATTAACTCTGCATAAATCACGTTGGCGCCATAGTGTTCCTTCTTGGCGTACTGCCCGCCGGAAAAGCGCTAGTTTTCTTTGCACTGGGAAAAGTACACTCTGTAATTCACCGCTCAGTTCCGAAACCAGCCGGCGTCCTATCAAAAAAGCGTCGCTTCCGTCGTTACGGCGTCGCGACGTCGATTTCCCTAGTCCGCCGCGGGCTTGGAAAAACTTTTTCCACTCTCGCCATGTGCTGCTGCAATTTTAATTGAAAATGTAATTTATAATTTAACATTTTCACGTAATTACGCGGAATATTCGAGCGCGATAAATTATACCAAAACTCAATTATTAAATCTCAAAAAAAAAAAAAAAACATGAATTCTTCTTCCTTAATTATCGCGCAAACCGAAATAAAATTATTATATAAATTAATTTCAAAATTTTTACATCAATTATTACTGAATGCAAGATATAAATTTGTAATAAGCAGTATGAAAAGTTTTATTTAAAGTGCAATGTGCTTAAACTCCGGCGAATATTAAAGTTCCTTTGGGCAAGTTTTTGGTTAAAAGTTTATTTTAATTAAAATCTTGGAAAGCTCGCTCTTCAAGTGTTTAATGCTTGTACTCTTTTGTTTTATTTTAGTTAATTATGTTATCGTCTGGCGTGTTAAATTTCAACTCCGTTATTATTAAATTTTATCCTTCATAATACTGAAGGCTGAATAAAATTATAACTAAAAACCTATAACGAATAGGTAATATAGAATTTCACTTCAGTGTCACTATAATTTGAACTTCATTTGGAATTTCCAAAGGGAACGTATTCCACTAATCCAAGCTTAAAAAACAACATGTCGGATAAGTATTTTTTGCATGAAAGAATCACATGGAATTTACTTTTCAATCTATTCAATTATATTTTACTTTTCAATCTAGGATATGAACCATAAGTATTGATTATAATCTTCTCTTTAAAAAGATTCGAAAGACATCTCTATACACAATCTTTAGCACATAGAGATTTTTAGTGGATTATTTATGATTGATTTCTAGGCATTTACCAAAATACACATTATCGTGCATGTATTACGAACAAATTACAATATTCCGCATAAATAATACCACCCATTATTTATTTGTAACTTGTTTGAATTCCGTAAAGCCACCTTATGAGGATATGGTATTTCACTCACCTATACCATCAGCAAATAGCGAGTCACCCGTGTCTCAGATAACTGAGCATATAATCAACTTCAGTAAATACTTTAATTAAAAATATACCCTTATCATCTTTCGAAAAGATTTTTTTTCGTGGTAAATAGTTATAGTGTTAATAGCATGTGAAATATCATTATTTGTGTATTAACTCATTCAATGCGGACGACACACACGTGTGTGTCCATGCAAATAATATAGCCGCTAGTCAATACATATATCATAGCCGAGCGGTGAGTATATAAGCTTTGATCGGTGAGCAGATGTTTATGTGAGTCATGCAAAAACAAATCCCGAACTTATTTTATACTTTTGACAGGGTCCTTGTATTTAAAAATTAGCTTTGACATTTTTATTGAAACGGGGCCGTTTTTCCGCATTAAAAGTGTTAAAGTCGTAATCTATTTACCTGAAAAAAATAACAAGCCTAACGAAGGGTTGCTGAAAAAATGCATTCAAGGCGAGAGTACATAGAGAAGGCAGAATTCCACAATATACCGAGGAGGGTATCTATCAGAGTAAGGGTTTTTTGCATCAATGGTTCAGTGGCGTGGTCAGCCAGGTGTGCTTACGTCGTGATTGATGGTGGGTGACTGAAGAAAAAAGAGCCCTCTGACCAATCGCCCGCACGTCAATGAACAACATTCCGAGAGGCTCCACATCATTTTAAAGAGGTTTTAAAACATTTCCTTCTTCAGCTTACTGATTCAGACAATCGATTTTATTAACATGATTTTATCATTGTTTTGTTTCAATCGGAAATTTTAACAAAAAAATATTTATTATTTTGATAGTCGTCTACAATCCTAGACAACTTATATATTGTTTATGATAAGTTGTCGATTTTTTCATAGGATATGTGATTTTGAAGAGCCCATGGATACTCTAAAGCAGGCATGGGTAACTTTGATCAGATAAATTAATTATATTATTATTAATTAAACAGGTTGCTGCTTCATATTTCATTTATTTATAATAATATTCTTTGACATAAATTTCTACACATATTAAATAATATAACGAATGGTATAACAATTAAATTTGAAGATTGGGCTTGTACACACATTTATATGCGCTGCCGAAAATAACTTTTGAAAACTATCTTCAAAAGAAGTAGAGGGCCTGATACGTCCTGCGAGCCGGGCGTTGCCAGTATTTGCTTTGAAGGTAGGTGGATATCCGTTATAAGATAGCAATATATATTTAGAGAAGAAGAAGGAATACGTAATTTAATTTTTTGTTTAAGTAACTTTGTTTACACACATAATTTGTACACATTTTATAAACATGTGTGCTAATACAAAAATGCACCAATAATAGGAGAGATTGCAAAAATAAAACCATATGTTGCTATGTGAATTAAATCAAAAAATTGAGTTACGTGTTCCTGCAATATTGGTAACGATATATTGTATTGAAAAAACCATGTGGTGACACAAATTCAGACGATTCTTGAAAAATAATAATAAATGCCTGACTATATTGAGAAATCAATAAAACATTTTATAAATGTAATATTTCAAATTATCATTGGCAACACGAAAACTATTCATTTCTGTACCATGCAATTTTGTGTAAGCTACATCTAAAACGCTTTGAGTGGATAATGAGCTTTTTGCTCAAAGCATAAAACGACTAAAGCTCTGTTAGTGTCTACCTAACTCTATTTATGTATACGTATACTATCTTCTATGCTAATAATCTTTTTGTATGTTAGCTTACCAACAAGTACTGAAAAACAACTGCACTAGTTGCTGTTCACCTCGAACGGGGTGACAATGAGCCAACCACATTATTTTTTTTCTAAACACAATAACTATTAACTAATGCAGTCTAAGGTATTTGTATAAAATTTTTAATATTTCTATTATAATATATCAAAATACTGATTTACTTTTTCTCACTAACATCATACAGCATTAGGCCGCATTTAAAATTAGATGTATTCAACGTATTTATCAGTCCATAATTAATATGGGTCATATTAAAAGCATTTGTCGTGACGTGACACTACTGGTATTACAAAATATATAATAACACTATGTGTGTACTTCCTTTTCCTATGTGAAGCATGTGGCCGCCACGTGGCTCCTCCGCGATTCTCTATTACCCGCCAATCTTTTTGAATCCTCCCATATCATTGCAGCGTGCCCTAACTCTACTGAATGCATAATATAGATAATAAGTATTCCACGGTATAAGTTGTTATTTATATAAATTTATGTTATATTCCAATTCGGTAAAATTCGTTAAATTTTTAACTATTGTCAATTTAGTATTTTTTAGTCAACATCTATCTACAAGACATTTTATCTTTTACGCTCTGCACTTTGACAAAACTATTCATTGCATTGATAAAAACATGATGTCTGATAAAAAAAGGTATACCCTCGTATATTAGGCATAGCAAATTGCAAGTTTTGTTTATCTTTATATGTTTATTTTATATTTGTGCACACTGAAAAACTTCTTTTTATAACAATAAAACAATGACGTCTGTTTTCTATCATTGGGAGACTATAAACATAAATAAAGTAATATTATAATGTTATTATCTATGGTTAGCTTAGTGCCAACCCCTTTGAGGGGGCGCAACCGTCGTTTTTGTTGCAGCCGTAACTTGACAGATACAAATTCGCCAGTCCGCCATGACTAATGTACCGGCGGTCCTCTTATCTCTTCCCGCATCCTCTCGCCTCCTCTCTGTTTTAATGGAACCGGAGTTTTCTTATATTATTATATTATTACCATTCTTTTCTTTTATATTGCGCGGGAAAATTGAAAGCTTCAGACGTGACCTTGAAGGACCCGCGCTCGTGAAAGCTTTTCCCTTGAATGATGGAATCCGTTTTGTGCGTTTCTTTTATGAACAATCGCAAAGAGATAAAAAGAAATCCTGCGAATCCTGTGTCGTGCTTATGTATTTATTCCTAAAGTGGTTTGTGTTTCACCTGTTTCTTGGTACGACTCAAATTTCATACCACGGCTTAATCGCTTTTGTTTTATTTATTTACTTTTATCAAAATAGCTATGTCTTGTTATTGTTCATATACAACTTGAGCAATCTCTTAGGGTATACGTGTAATTTAAGCACTAAGCTTTGGAATAACTCGAGTTTATCATATTTTAGTTTTAAAAATATTGTATCCAATCCAGACACGAGAGAATAAATTATTAAAATTATAAATATCTGTCAGTGTCGTCATTGGCTGTGATATCAATCTTTTTCATAAAAAATCGTTTATTCTATTACTCACATAAAAAATAAACAATATCGTCATCAATACACTGCTTAACATAGGTGTTTTTCAAAGTGCCAAAATTAAATAAAATTTAATACAATCATTCTATGCACCAGTACTCATCTATAAAATATGATAGATAAGCAAATTTAACAATACGTTTGAATATACACACAGTTGTAACAATATTTATTCAAGATAAAGAAATGATCCAAATAAATTTCAATGATATATTTTATGTCAAGCTGGTATGTTGTTGATTATAGAGTAATACAACAAACAAATATGGATACATAGAATTCGTTATGATAGGTACCTTATCTAGCGCACCATTTCTTTACCATGCTTGTCTAGCCCCACACTTCTCACTCCTGTAAATTGTCAATCTAACTTTTCGATGCATTTTTATGTTTTTATAGATTTATCTATACGCACATAAAAGATTTTACTTTATTTGTACTGCCCATTATTTACTTTACAGGTTTGTTTACGAATTCTATAAAGCATAACAAAGCAATCAAACAGAATACAAAAACACAACTATTTCAATTGCATTTTAAATTTCAATATCATTAAAATTACACGAATAAAACATAAAATGAATAAAATAATCTCGCCATTTTTATGCAGGTGGCGACATTTTAAACATCTTACACGAATTAATATTCCAAAAACATTGCGAATAAATCGTTCGTATACGTACCTGTTATATTTTAAGGTCATATCATGATACTGCCAACATTCTGCCATTATATATTATTTAAATCGTTGAAATACCTCACGAAGAAAAATTAAATAACTGGAACTTCCATTTTGATGCCGATGAGAGTTTAATTTGTGGGTATTGTAACAGCATTTTCAATGGCATTTAGGCGAGAGAGAATTCGCCGAAACTGCGGCTTGGCAAAAACAAAACAAAACGGAAAAAATACAACATGAAAGCAATTTTGTATTAATCGGCAAAATTTACACTTCGCCAATTTAGTTTATTCGAAACTGTTAGAGCGTGAAATGAAAAGCGCTCCTATTGTTGAAATGTTGCAGCGGCACTGCGAGTGCCGGTTTTGTTTATTGATATAAATTTTGACTGGTCCCCTGAAGGGTTTTCCGACATTTTAAAATAAGACAATATTGCTTTTTCCCGCCTTTATTTTCGAACGATGAAAACGTATTTATCATAGAACATTTTCATTTTTTTAAAACAACACTAATCTCATTTTCAATATCAAAACTATTTCAGTTTGCATTCCCATAGATAACATAAACAAATAACAATATTGTATGTACACTCATATTGAAAATCATATCATAACAACAGTGATCTTAATTTCGTTTTGTCCAACTCTTCTAGTTCGAGGCTGGCTAACAATTAGACCTCGATTAATTGATTGATTACAAGCTATAACACGGTAAATCGCAAAAAACTATAAACATATTGGCAGTCAGTATTTTTTTAACATTAATTCTGCTTTGGACCCACCCATTTATGTAAATCAGTATTTTCGTATCTTGATATAATAACACATAAAAAATATTACGCCAAAATCTGATATCAGAGACTCGATAATCTCTTTCCACTTCATCCAGCCATCACAACTGGCTCTTCCGTCGGGTCTAAAGATATTTTTTATTTATTTATTTAACACACTGAAAAGTTAAAAGCATCTACAATGTAGTACTTTTTAAAACTCAAATTCATACTCTATTTATTTGAATATGTATACTATATTTCAGCCATCCTGGAGGCCTTTCTCAACTGATTCCATTTCTCTCGCTTCTGTGCATCACTACAATATTCACAGAATTTAACCTCTCTGCCATATTTTCTTTCTATGGGGAGCATATGGCCACCACATGACGCCTCCAGAATTCGAACTTAAGCTTTTACCTCTAAATAGTTTCTTATCTTATCGTCTCGTTTTCTCCAATATCACGAATATCAATTAAGTATGTATATGTTATTCTTAAATATTTTATAATAAAATGTTTTATTACTTCGGTGGCCGAGGTGGTAAATAAATGCAAGCGCTTTGGTATCGTAGATCGCAAATTCAAAGCTGCCTGTATAAGGATATAAAGAAAAAAAATTAAATACCCTGAAAATGCCGAAAAATTTAGCTCTTTCTTTTAAAAAAAACAGCGTCTATAAAATTGACGACCAGGAAAAACAGCTTCCACGTGATCAATTTTATTGTTTTTTTCTCAAATAACTTATTAAATTAATGTCATATTGGATAAATAAAATGTTGGTTTTATTTCAAAATTTAGTCTTTTTAATATTTTGACTTTGACTTGGAAATATGAATTAAACGTTTTTTGTAAAATACTCTCCGGCAGAGGCGGCTCGCATATAGGCACTGTGGAACTGCAGTGCCCTTTATATAATCCTTCTTAAGGCAATAAATAGCCTTCACCCAGCTTATGAAAAAGATACCAAAAATGTTCTATGAAATTGTTTCTGTGTTTGACTATAGGAAGCTTGTTTGACTATAGGAAGCTGCACGTGAGACATCGATATAGAGAGAGCACTGTCACTCCCGCAGTGCCGACTGCGGCGTGCTGGTGGAAGGAAGTTTTTTTCCTTCGCGTGTGTTATGCTTAAAAGTCGTGTACCATATTTTTGAATGTGACAAAGTGTAAAATTAGATTATTATTCTGCTTCCAACTATTCTATTTGATTCTTTTGGGATTTTATCAAGTTTCTGAATACTTTTTTTTTGTTTATTTCCTTTTATATAATCTTAGAACAAAGCCAAATCTTTCTGGAGCAACACCCGCCACTAATTTTATCTACAAGTTACCACTGCTCTCCGGTAAAATTTGTTGTGTGGGTTAAGTCCTTTCTCCTTTCCACAGTTGATATGCTTCACATTTGAAGCAGACAATCAGTCAATGGTAGACAACAAAAAAAATGAATATGTATCATAATTAGTCAACAGACAACGATATGACAGACTAAATTTAAACCGAAATAAATCAATATACAACTTCACTGAATAAATATTTATGTTGGGTTGTCTATATATTTTATTCAATTTTTAAGGTAAATATTAACAACTTCATTAAAAAACTGCTCGTCTGATCACACTGTATGAGCTATTTGCCTATCAATGTTCATTTCGTAGACGTGCAGATTATTCACAAGAGTGGAACGCTATATAATTATTGACAAATTCATTTAAAATAACCTAAATGAATTTAGCACCATTTTGTACAATATAATATATTAGTGCATGCTACCATTTCTAGAAAAACAACTAAGAAGATTCTAAAAATCAATTGATAAAGTGAACCTTTATGACCTGGCTTCAACGAAGAGAATTTTTTTACATAATATTCGTTCCCAAAGTGGAGCGTATGGATCTACACAGTGTGAAGAAAATGGAGTATTTTTTTTACGAGAATTGTACGCCAGACAATTGCTCAACCGAATGGTCTTTTTGGATATTTAAAAATTCGATAGTTGCAGGAATCAAACCCGCATTACATATATACGCAATGGATGGTATTATTGGAGGTTTCATTTTAGTCTTCTATATCATAGATAACAAAGTTCTGTGTATATACATTAATTAATTTGTATATTTGTATTATCTTATAACATAGCCGCTCGTATATAAGAAATCGTCCATCTGCCCGAGGGTACGTTTCCTTCGCTTGAAACGAAAAATACATAGCGAAAGGAAAATTTGGATGGAATTGAATGATCATGTTTACCAAAACTCACCGCCGATGGAATATAAATCAAAATTTATTGGAATCCTCTTCAAAAAAAAACCTTTAGGAAATTGGCGGGCGCTGTTCCGTCTTATACAATAGAATAATAAATTACCATACCTACTGAAACAAATATCTTCGGAAAACTAATAAAAAAAACAAGTTTTTTTGGTGTTGCCATAATATTATAATTAACATATTTTTTTATTGTAATAGTCGCCCATACACAAATATACTTTGTAATAATTCAAACCTATTCTTATATGAAATTATTTGATTACAATAACAATTATTATTAACAAAATATCTTTCATTATCTGATTAAATAAACACATTAATTGAGGCTATTATTTGCAAACACGGCTTAATTTAATATAGTTGAAAAATTAACCTTAAATGTCATTTTGTATGACCGTTGTGTTGTGAAATCAATCTTATATTAATATGTAAAACA
>JAGVSQ010004419.1:0-19476 GCA_022683975.1 Rhyacophila evoluta
GGCACGTGGTGTCCATATGCTCCACTTAGGGAGTGAACATGGAAGAAGAAGAAGAAGAATCTACACAGTATTTTATTTGTATAATTTTTATTTGTATTTGAATTATTTTTTTATTTAAAAAGATTATTAACGTACATTTTGACATTCAATCGTGTCCACCAAAAATAACCAAAAATTGCCATGTACACCACCAAATTACCGAAATTTTTAATAATGTTTCAATAGTGACTTAAAGGAACTTCCATTTTTCACCGACAGAATACCACTTGTATCTGTTCGTGAGTAATGAACAAATAAATGGCGCTCTTATCTGTCTTATAATAAATGTTTTTTCACAAGGTAAAGACGTCTTGAAAGATTATTTTTCACAAAATTTGTTTTTTAGAAAATTACTCAACCCAATAAGCATCCATTCTTGCGTTTTGGATTTATTTTAAATCCGTTAAATGTGGGAATTAAGCCCACATTCCCTGAATTACTAACGATAACCTTTACGCTACCGTTTCTAAGCTGTCGCAGAAAAAAATGTCTTTGGTCTCTATTTCGAAAGTCTTCATAAGTAGCTTTTGAATAAACTTACACTACACTGAGCAGCTTATTGTTTTACTCAAATAAATACGCAAAAAAAAAACAAAATAAAGCGAATATTAAGGTGATATCAAAAGCAAAAAGAGACTTGTGCAATTTTGAAAGCTTGGAATCCTCAAGACGCTGATTTTATATTTTAATTATGCTCTTTTGTTTTTGAACGAAGTTATGTTATATTAAGTCAAATTAATAAATATATTTCATATTCACAATACATCATTTCTTACCTATAGTAAAACCATATCATAAACACATGATAAGGAAGAAAGCAGATTGCAAAAACTACAACGAAAGCAAGCACCATGA
Source organism: Rhyacophila evoluta (assembly GCA_022683975.1). NCBI lineage: Eukaryota > Metazoa > Arthropoda > Insecta > Trichoptera > Rhyacophilidae > Rhyacophila > Rhyacophila evoluta. The sequence continues at coordinate 895 of JAGVSQ010004419.1, forward strand.
TCGCCACTTTTCTTCGAGCTTTCACCTGAAAAGAAAATTTAATATATTATCTTTTTTACCTAATTATCTGTAATTTAATTTTAATTTTTTACCATAATGTTAAAATATTTTTCTTATTATAACTAAATTTCAATTTGATGTACTCAGTTAAATTTTTCTAGATAAAATAAATACGTTTAATTTTGTGTCATCATTGATATATCGGAGTAAAGTGATAAATCTCGTCAGTAGAAATATGTCTAATGTTGCGTATAACGATCATCAAAAATGTTTTTAATAAAAAAGTAACCATTAATCAGAAACTGTTGAGCTTTCATCGTCTTCATTTTGTTACACAGTGTAAACATTTTTCATTTTCAAAATGGGGCAAACGTTGCTATTAGTGCTTCGAAATAAATATCAGATCAGATAAATAAGAATAAAACACTTTCCCTGCCAAAAAATCAGCAATTTTTGTCACGATCTCAATTGTGATATTATAGAAGCACAAAATCGAGTTTTCCGCTTTATAAAATGACACTTAAAACCGTCTCTACAACCTACGCCGTAGCACTGGCCTCTACGAAATAGTTCCACGGCCGAGGAAAACATGTCGCTTTAAATGTGTTGGAAGTAATGTATTTACTCATTTTTTAATATCACAATAAAAGAAAGGTTTGTAGCGCTATGCGACAGTAAGTGATTTTTTTAAACTGTTATTGTATGTTGCGCATTTTTATTTTTAAATATCAGCAAAAAATTGCATAATCGAAATCATTAAACATTTTTTATTTTATCTTTAAAATAGATATAGAAATTTCATAATATGGTTATATATGGTTATGAAATTATATTTTATACATAATATGTAAAATATATTGTTTTCGTTTTAAAATATCAATATCAAAATAATAATAAATAAGGGTACCCGAAACGGAATATTAAATTTACTTATTTGGTATTTTTTACCTTGCTAGGAATAATAAAAATTCTAAGTGAAAAAATATAAAAATTTTGCAAAAAAGTCAAACATAAACAATACTTCACCTTTTTCTTATTCGCTTAGCTTTACATAAGCTCTCTTATCGCGAATTTAAAGACGGAAAAAAACTTTTTCATAACTCATATTTCCCAAAACTCTAAGCACTTTTAAAAATCATAAATTGATTGAATTTTAAAATAAATACACCGTACATATCTACACTAATGTCAACCACGACTGGTTTTGTGGTTGGTATAAATCAAGGTTACCCAAAGTATGTTTCGCTGAACTTGAATAGGTGTTCCACGACAATTTGAAAAAGTTGTTTGCAGTGCAACACATTTAAAGATCTTTTTACTTGTAAGAATTATGCAACCTAAAAAACAAGCTAAGTGTTCCGTTTAACTTCCCTGGGTTGCGAAGCGTTTCGTTGCAGAAAAAAAATTAGGAAACCCTGGTATAAATGATACAAATATATTATGATTGTTGATATTCTTGATAATTCTTGTAGATATTATATATTTGACAATTTACATAAAGATTAAAATAATGACAGACTGAAAGAGTTACATAACCTAGATAAATGACAGATCACAAAAATAGCCAACGAAATTTGATTCGCCTATTTTACATAATAAGATATTCTACAAATAATGGTATAAAATTATTTTTATCATTCATTCAAGTAATTTAATACCTTTGTAATGTAATCCAACGGCAACTCTGAAATAACTTAATCGAATTGAAAATAGAAGTTAATTTATTGTTATATGTATATAAAAAGTATTTCGAGTGAGGTTGAATAATTTTTAAAGATTGACGATCGATTTTAGTTACTTTCAATATGATAAAGCTTTCGGATTAAATAGTGTATTTTTCGTAAAGAAAAATTGAAATCAATGAACTTCACTCCAATGGGTCCAACAGCTGGTTGGACTGACTTGAGTATCTCCAACATCCGACAATCAATTGATAGTAATTTATATTGATGTATAAATACATAATAAAATAGCGTTGAAATCGTAAAGATAAGCAAGTGGGCCTAGGAATACGGGGAATGGGGGTTCAATTATTGTCGTATTTAAAAAATCAAAAATGCAGAATTTAGATGCCCACTACCCAATGTGCCTACCATCTACCCGCTCCGTCCTTATGCTTGGTCTTAATCAGGCGTATACTTCATCTGTGATATCAAGAAGCGATCTAATTTATTCGACGAGAATGTCCTGGAAGTAAATATAAATTACCCATGATTAAGGTTGTCACGCACTTCAGTGTGCTGAAGTTAAAATAAATAGAATGTTAAAATTAGCTAATTGAAAGAAAAAAAAAATATTTAGTCAAACGACTATGTGAAGAGATCATCACGCGCGCCGTATGATGCCGAATATTTTTTAAAAGAAAAAAATGTCCTTATGGCAACCAAGTCGGATGACCTGATACGTAATTATCTGTAACGATTCTCGCGAATAATAAATAATCTGTCAAGACGCCTCAATATTACGGATATTCATAAATTTCACTTTCAGAGTGGATATCTTGGCACAATATGCTCCACTCTACTATATAGGAGAAAACATAAGGCAAAATATTGTCATGCTGTGAAATTATAACGAAGAGAGTTTACTGATGATAGTGTTCGTAGATTGTCAGACTCATAACGATAGAGGTCACGTAATGAATTTTTGATTCAATATATATTTGCTCATTATAAATAGAAGAGTCTCCACTTGATGGATCATCATGTTGATGTGAAACATCATGTATAATGAAATATGTGATGGTATTGTAGTTCTGCTTACACAGTCCAGGCGTGATAGAGTACCACCACCAGAGCTTTCATTATAAGCTTTCAAACCCCCGCAGTGTGCGGATATAAAAGTGGGGTAACTATATAATCCTGTATCTAGATCAAGAAGACGGATTCTCAAAATGCGGCCACAGCCCGAATCTAAGAACAAATGTTTGTAAGTTAAATTAAAAGCTTTCTTCGTCATCAAGTCACGTTTTAATTAATTACATTTATTTGATTTGATTAAAAAGTATGAAATAAACATCTTACATAAAACATGTTGTCTATTTAAATACTATGGGCGTGGTGTATGACCACATAACGTTGTTTTACTATTGGTTTTTGTAATATACACGATGCGTGATTTTAAAAACATTAGATAATTAATTAGATATAGTATACAATATTATATACTGTAATTCTATTATTTCATAATATAGCGATCATATTGTTTAGAAAAATAACCCAGTAACCTTTATGTTTTTACCTGTTTCCATTTAAAAGACGTTTGTTTTTCATTTCCTGAATATTCGCCAGTTGTCTATTTAACAAAATAATCCGATAGCGACGATAAATTCAGTATTTTGTTTTAAGTCGGTAACATTTCGTACATTTGTGTGTGATCACATAAATCAAGTATAGACATAATCACATAGCCAGACACTATATATATACAAATCATGTTTGCTCCCAAAGTGTAGCACACAGTGTGAAGATATTCACCCCGAAAGTGGATATGGATCTCCGCAATGTGAAGACGTCTTGACAGATTATTTTTCACGATAATTGCTTGTCAGAAAAATGTTCAACCCAACGGACATCCAGTCCTGCATTTTTGGATTTATAAAAACCTAACAGATGTAGGAATCGAATCCGTATTTCCATTGATTGCTAGGCACGTACGCTTATCTTTACGCTACCAGCAAGGCTATGTATTTATTGTGTCTAATTTCAAGAATATTCAATAATTTTTATTATCAACTGACATATAATATTTCTGATATTGATCCGAGTTTATCGGATATAAACAAAATGGAAAAGGAACTGAATTTTTAATCTAATTTTAATTTTTTTCATATATTTAAAAAAAATGTATCCTCTACTGAAAAATGTTATTATTTTACTTAACCATGTAAATTTATCCTGGAAATGGAATTGTTATTCTTATATTGTAATATATTCTCATCGAATAAAATAAATACATATTTATGATACAACTTCACAAAAATATAGGCCCGCTTAAAACATTATACATATGAGAAGATTCTTTGAAACCGAGTTATTAAAAATTCATAAGAGAAGGAAGATAAAAATAAAATGTCAATTTATCTCATTTCTAACAATAAATATTTCTATTTATTCTATTCATGTTCTTCTCTTTTGCATAGGTAAGCTTTTGAATTATTGGGTAGGAGAAGAATTATGTTTTATTATTAGTGTTAGTTTAGTGACTTTTCAATTAAAGTTTTTTAAACGTTCATCATAATTTGTTACGATTGTTTGTTTTTTTTTTGGTGTTTATAAATTACAATAGACATTTTTAGCTTAATTAATATTTGTAATTTAAAAATATATTCCCAGTGAATGAAGAATATTATGGATATAAAAATAAACTATGTTCGTTCCTAAAGTGGAGCATATGGATCTTCACAGTATGAAAATACCCGCTCCGAAAGTGAAGTATATGAATCTCCATAATGGGAAGACGTCTTGAAAGATCATTTTTCAAGTGAGTCGTTTTCCAGGCAATTGTTCAGCCTGACGAGCATCCAGTCCTGCATTTTTAGATTTTTAAAATCCAACAGATGGGGAATCAAACCCGCATTCCTCTGATTGCCAGGCGCGTACGCTACCAACTACGCTAACCGGAAATACCAGAAATAAATGTATATCTGATGACAAAGCAACACCTTGTATAATACACAGCAAAAAATACATGAGATGACTATGTAATCAATATCAACAAATTAAATTTCGTATTTTTTTCAATGCCAACATTTAAAAAATATGGGATTTGATTTAATAAAAGTGATTAAATAAGGTTTTTTTTCATCTTTTGTAAAATATGTATTGTGTGGTTTTTTTATGAGCGATATATGCAAAAAATATGTCTTATTTATGTTTTAATTAGTACTACGCAGAATAAAACAATTTAAATAATAACTGAACGCACGGTACTAACATCAAGTTCAGAATACTATTATGTAAGAATTATTATAGAATCATACAATATTATTTATTACTGTGAGTAATTTCATTGTTCAAAAAACTTTGAGAATCACTTCTATTAAAGCAGGTAAATACTAAAGTAACCATAAAATGGGTTTTATTCCTGAGAAAGCGGCCACTTGCAACTTGGGTGTACCTTCTTAAATAGTAAAGCACCCACATATCAGTGTCCGAAGCCGCAAACAAAACTTCTACTATGCTTATAAACCGTGTATTTGAAATATACTTAAGTAAAGACATCTTATTTTACTCAGGCTTTGGACTTTAATAAATCAAGTGTTGTATCCTTTTTCTTGGTGATTTAGTCACAATTTTTAAATTAAACTGACGAATATGCTTAGACGAAAAAAACAAATTTCATTGCAATAATTGGTTAGGTTAGGTTGGGTTGGGTTAAGTTAAGTTAGATTACCGCAATTGGTAGCGTGCGTACCTAGCTGAATAGAATGCTGGTTTGTTTCGCAATCTGCCGTATTTTAAAAATATAAAAATGCAGGACTGAATGTCAATTGAGTTCAGCAATTGTCTGACAAACAATTCTCGTAAAAAATAGCCTGTCAAAACGTCTTCACATTGTAGAGATCCATATAATCCACTTTAAGAGTGGATATCTTTGCACTGTGTAGATACATATGCTCCGCGTTGGGAGCGAACATGGTCTAAAAAGAAGAAAAAGAAATGTTATATTATAATTAATAATTTAATATTTTCGACCGATGGTGCTTGATGGAAATTAATTTTAAATAATTTAGAATTTATAATTAATTCTTTTTATTTCAATTTTACAACCAATGGTAAAAATATTGATAAACAAATAATTGTTATTCATGTTAAATGAAAATAAAATACACTTATTATTTAACCTAATAGGCGTTCTGTATACAATATTTGAGTTGTTCACTTGCGGGATTTGAATCCATTACCTCTTACGGAGGTCACAAGTCACCCAAAATGTGCACATCATTTTCCAATGAAAAATATCCTCAAATGTTTATTATACAAGAAGAATAACTATTTTTGATTCAGTGCATCATATTAAATTTTCAAAGATATATTTGACATAGTCTTAAGGCTATTAAAGAAGTAAACTAATAAAAATATACAATCAAATTTAAGCAGTAAGAATATCATGGCATTTAAGTATACATTGTATAATAAAGCTTTCGAATAGTTTTCGTTCGTTTTAAAAGATTGAGCAATCAAAAAAGATATTTGTTTTAAAAGTTATATACCAGGGCTATATTTTCCAAGTGAACTTATTTGCCAATATTTAAAAAAGAAGATTTTAAAGTAGTTTTTTAATAAAAGAACCATATAGCATATAAATTTGTAGAAAAAATAGTTTAGAGAACACTGAAAACAAAAATATACATCGACAAATATTCTACTTGTCCATAATAGTGTCCTTTGAACATTGGTGTATTGAAATAGGTTTACTTAAAAAATATGCATCTAATATGAATAAAGCAATATTTATTTTAAAAAAAAGCTGGCTTAAATTTTCAAATAATAATTAATCTTTCAAATTCAATAAAATCCAAAGTCTATCCTTCAGAAAGCTATATACGAGGATTCAAAAAAAAAAATGTTAAATTAATGTGAAATGTACATTCTAATCAATTTACGCCCTTAAGTAAATCCGGTTGGAACCGTATTAGTATAAAAAAAGATCATTCTGGTTGTTTATTAAGGATCGACTGAAAGGGCCGGACATTAGGACCATTAAGCGTAAATGCTATCGATACACATTTATTTTCTGAAAGTGTGTGAGGATTTTTAAATTTTGATTTTGTTATTTTTGAATAATGGTCACTATTTGGGTACTTATAGATAGTACTAACAGATATTGGATATTTATAATATCGTTGAAATCGAAGAAGCTTTTTTACTAAATTAAAATTAGTTTTCGTTATAATTTACAACTATTTATAATTGTTGTGTAATTCAATTTTTAGTATTTACTAACACTCATTTATCTGTTATTTGCTTGTTTCTTAACATAAGTTTTGTAAAATTTTAACTCTTCAATCTTTTATCGAAAGGTTAACGTAGTTGGTAGCGTACGCGCTTACCAATCCGGGGAATGCGAGCTCAATTCCCCATCTGTCGGATTTTTAAAAAATCCGAAGATGCAGGACCGGATACCCATTGGGTTGAGTAATTGTCTGACAACCAAGTCTCGGGAAAATAATCTGTCAAGGCGTCTTAATATTGCGTATATCCATATACTTCTCTTTCGGAGTGGATATCTTCACACTATTCACACTTCACACAACATGATATATACATATATATATATATATTCAAAATAAATTTAAAGTTTGGTAAGCGCTTCTGAATTGATTGATCATCTGTTTAAGTTCCGCAGATACATTAAAATTCAAATGCATTTCGTGGATACTCAAATGGGTATAGTGGAAAATTTACAACTAATAGTCACAAAAAAAAAGTAGTCAAGGTAATTATTTACGATATAGATATCGATCGATATGGTCTAGATTTCTCGAAATAAACATGGGTATACATAATTATTTTAAAATATTCAAATCATTAAAAGCATCTCAACCAGTGTGGCTCTTATGATGTAAATATGTTTCATATGTTTAAAATGTTCTTGTTATTTTTAACATGTTTATATTGGATATCGATAACTACAGTATAAAGTAAACTCGTCACCAATAAGTAAGCTAACAATTATTTTTCCTTTTATATGATAAATAAAAATTAAATGATATTTAACAGACGTATACAACATAATATGATGTATTCCTTTGAATGTAATATTTTCATGTCATGGATGATAAAGTAATTCACGAGAGGTTATTGAAATTGTTGTATACCTTTATCGTGATAAACAAGTTTGTTTGGTAAAATTATAAGCGAGCTCACGATTTATTTTCGCAACTTTTTCGCAGGCAAGATAATATTTATGAATTCGTTTCGTGCAAAAAAATACAAGTTGAAATCATTCCTTCTTCTGTGGAGTGGTTTATTTATTTTTCGTTAAAAATCTTAGAAGTTTTGGAGTTTTCTGTACCTCTAAGAGAACATCTTTATTGCTGCTTATTTGTTTGATTTATGATCTCGTGTTATAAACTTTTTAACCGAAAGCTTTATAACATCTACGGTTTGGATGTAGTCTCTGCCAGGGGTATTCAAGAGATCATACACCAATTAGTCTCAATTCATTTGCAAACACGTGCATTAAGTATTTATGATCAATAATAGACAAACCATCGACATTTCCAATGGTTTTAATTAAAATATAATATTTAAATGAACACTTACTTAGGAACAGAGGCTTGCTAGGTGGTAGAAGGAAAAATAGTGTGCGATATATATTAAAGAGAAAATTACACGAGTACTCTAGCAGATAATACTGAATGCCAATTGAGGTTTTGGGAAGACGCTTCTAGGTACTTTTGTTACTTTTAAAAGCTATCCACGTTCGTTTTGTCACTTTATACAATGAATAAATAGAAATGTAATGTAATTTATTTCACATGCGAACACTATTTCATATAGCCATAACAATTTTAAATATATTCATACGAGTCTCATTTTCTCCACCACATTTATTGTGGCGTAACGAATGTTTAAATTCTATATAAAATGCTTAATAACAGTAGTATTATAAATCGCAAATTCATTCACAAACAGATTAAGCAGACCACCGCGTATTTTAATATGGTTGAACTGTATGTTTTATAAGGATTCATTGTATATTAGTTATTTAAAAAGTTATGTTCTGATATTGTAGACTATTTTATTTAAAATTATAAATTTCATGCTGAAAATTAGAAGATAAACATTGTGTAGGTTGAATTTTGTTATCTTTTATATGCCGATTTAAATCCTATGCCATTGTATTACAATATATAATATATGGCAAAAATACAATCTGAATAACTCAAATTAGGTCTTAAATTTACTGAAATTCAGTGATATTTTTATTAAAAGTTGTTATCCTAATCTGTGTTCTGAAAATTTTCTCCAAATAATTATATTTAGTAAGAAACTTTCACTTCCAAACCACGGAAAAGATAAATAACTAAGCTATAGTTTATATTTGTAAAATAACATTGGATAATTTATATGCTTTTTCTTAGACTGTTACTAAAATATACCAAGCTTTATATTTTTATTTATATTATACTTAAAATTATTTTAAAAATATTAATCATACGTTATTAAAGATATTTTTGTTGATATCTTTGACGTTCGTGTCTTGCATACGAAGAGTCCTGGTTTGATTTTCACATCTATCAGAATTCCGAAAATCCAAAAATCCTGACAACCAATTCTCATGAAAAGCAATTTGTCAAGGAATGATTTCACTTTGGAAATATCCACTCAGTGCAAATCTCTTTATAATGAATATCGAACGAAGGAAATTTCTCCCATGCAATATTTAATATTTTTTATGATCAGTATATCGAAATAATAAGGGTGATCTCAAAATTTTTATTATAATGGGATTTGACCTGTATACTTTACTTCCGTAGCGGACATCTTTACAATATGTAAGTCAAAATGCTTCACTAGCGGACATGGTTAAAAAATGAACATACATTTCGACTGTGAAAAGGAAATATGACGTAAATTTCAATGTTTCAAAAAAGCTTTTATTTAACAATCACAATGTATACAACTTAATACACGATTTTTCAAAAGAAATTAAGCTGAAAATGCCAAATTAGTGCTTAAATTTGGCTTTTTAATTCCGAAAAAGGATGGCCTGTGAAATTAACGACTAGGGAAAATGACTTCCACTTAATCTATTTGATTCGTTTCCTTAAAAAAATTCTTTAATGAATATCATATTGTGTAGATAAAACACCAATTTTAGTATGCATACACTTGAACGCTGTGTCTATGGAATGTTTTCATTTTGAAGTAAAATACTGAAATATACGTTTTTTGTGCCTCCTGTAAAATTTGTTTTATGTGGTTTAAGTCTCTTTTCCTTTCCACGGTAGAACCTTGTGATATAATATATTCTGATTTCGGTAACCCAAGCTCAGTGCAAAAAGCAAATGATATTTATCACGAATATAAAATAAATCTAATGAAATTCATTACGACAAATTTGTACATGACTCCAATAAGTGTATTCCCTTACGTCATCACGTTTTTAGTCCTCGAATTAGTATTCACCCAGGGTCCGTATAATGTGCTTCTGTATTGAATAAATGTCGCCTTAATGAAAGTTTATCGGGTAAAATTTCGTTGAATCTTTATACGCATTATAGATACATCACGATTTTTTTCACCACACCCGCTGCGTGTTTTTTCCTGCCTATGAAATCAAATTTATGATCAACCTAGATAATAATCGACCAACCATACCATGTGGCATTCAGAACCAAACAAACATCACATCGTGTTCTTGCCGTATTGCCGATATGTATACTTTGATACAAAAATAAAAGATTATGTTCAATGATTTAATCTTGAATAAAAAGTACAAATGTAATATTTAATTTCAGCCACATTTGATTATTTTTCGTTTTATGAATGAAAATGTTTTTAAATCTTACTTAATAGCTTAAAAGTTGAAAAAAAACTTCAATAAAAATTCAAAAAATGATCATTATATTAGTAAATAAATACCAATCCTCAAAATATTTAATAGGTATACTTTAAAAGTGATTTCTATTGCTGAAAAAGTGACCTTCATTTAAAAAAAGTATCATGGCAACATCCTGGCCCTCCTATACTACTCGTATGACTACTGCTTATGCCAGTAGTCATGCCAATGCGGAGATGGTGATATTTAACGAGATCGCCTCGGATATTGATACCTTCCACCTATGTGAGAGTGATTTTAGATGGGTGCTATTATATGTATTATTAGAATAAGGCCTGTAACTTGGTAGAACATTTTCTCCTTTCTTCTGTATTTAAAAAAACTTTTTTTATTCTTTCTTATATTTTTACAATATTGCTTTTATTTTTTTGTATTCTCATGTATTATGTTTTGAATATTTTTGTTATAATCGTATTTATATCGTGTTGTAAACGTATTGAACTGAATTAAATTTGTAATGTTACACCATGTGTAAAATAAATAAGAAATATAATTATGTTATAAATATGTATTGGTACATAATTTCCTAAATAAAAATAAATATGTGCAGGTCTGCCTTTCATTTTTTATTATATTCGTAATATTAGGAAAACTCTCTCAAATAAACTTTTTGATTAAAAATCTTAATTATCAAGATGAGATTTATAAAACATCTTTTATGTTTTAATTACTAGCAATAACCTTTTTTACGTTAAATCATTGATAAAATAACAAGCTTTGAACATACAGCTTTTAAAAAATGTCTGCCTATTAAAATACATTGTGTATCCGCAGGTTTAATGTTCAGTAAAGATTCTCAACTATATTCAAAAATCTCATTTATTTTTGATGAAATTATAAAATAATAACGTGTTTCACAGATGAGTAAACTAAAATTAAATATATCATGAAAATCTTTTTAAATTATATAGTAATTTTCTTAGCTAAGCAAAACTTTTTTCTTAGCGTGGCGTATTTTAGACAGAATATAAAATACCTGTTGTATACGTATAACAGATAGAAAGGAAAATTAAGATAATTTTTTCAGTTTAGTATTTACTCTATCGAAAAGCTTTTATTATATTTTGCAAACCGTTTCAAAGTAAACTTTGTAAGAATAATTATATTTTTTACAACCAAAAGTTCTGTGTGTTCAATTTTGTGTTTAAGTTTAATATGTATCACTCATTGACTTTGAACTTCAAATAATCTTCATTATTTATCTTTTCTAGTTACTAAGCTCTTCACTTTAAGGTTTTCATATTCGTTCACAGCAAAATTACTCGGTTAGATACACTATACAATTTCATAAAACCTTTTAAGAGTTAATATATTACAATTTATTGTACAGTGTATGTATATTAATAAGAAATATATCGAGTATAGAAAAGAAAAATGACGTATCCCTCATTTTCTTAAATAGCTTTTATTCGATAGTCACAATGTGTACAACTTTGTACACGTTCCACTACAAGGATTTAAGCTGAAAAAGCCAAATTAGTATTTAAATTTAACTTTTAATTTTGAGAAAAGGAATGCTTGTAAAATTTGAAACTAGAAAAAAGAGCTTTCACTTAATCAATTTTACTGGTTTTCTCTAATTTGAACTTAAACTTATATCATATTAATCAAATAAAATACCAGGTTTAGTCTTTATGGACTTCATGGTCATCTGTATATAATGTTTTGACTTTGGCTTAAAATCGTTAACTAAAAGTTTTTTGTGTTTACTATATATACAATTTGGTCTGTGTGGGTTACGTCACTTTTCCTTTCTTCAGTCCATATATATAAATACATCGATCGATAATTTTTAACAAAGCGTATCCAAAAATATGGTTTTGTTTTAAATTGAAATATAATCCGACTCATTTCAGAATATCAAAGAATCTACTTTTAACAACATGTAATATCTTGATACTATTTATGATATTCAGCAATATCAAATATATAATACTTATTGTATAGAAACGAAAATGTAACATATTCGAATAAAATATGTATATTTGATATTGTGTAATCGAATTTCCTACATTTTTATTTTTTTGTATTTTAGACATTTAGACAATTTTAAGAACTTTAAAATTTACACTAACACGAAACCTTTAAATAGATACGAATTTGTAAAAAAAACACACAAAAAATATTCAAATCTTTTTAATATATGATCTTTATAACGTTAGCTATTTTCAATACAAATATTATTCTGTTTTAAAACAATTCAGTAGTTAGAAATGTCATCCTGTTAAAATATATTATTTTGATACTGCCAATTGAATAAGCTGAATTAAATCAAGTTATAAAACTATGGTAGAAAAAGATTTTATTTTGGATTATTTGATACTCGACAACTCATCGAGTGTAATTTTTTTATCATGAAATTATATATATGCATGCGGCGACTACTTCATTAAAAATCAAGAGTATTTGGAAATATATTAGTGGCTTTGACAATTGAACAGAATAATGAAACATTCTTTCAGTATATATTATGTAGTAAATATTTTGTAAGTAGCTTATCACAATCTAGCAATTTTGGACTTGGATTTTACTACCAATAATATTAAACATTTTTTTTATTCTTGCCACTGTTTTTATACGGACTATTTTTATTGGTTATCCTTTGTATTGAATATGAAATTACGTATAACTTTAGTATGGGCAAAATAAACGAAAAAAAACGTTTTCGATGCTTATTTTACCTATAGATTTTTTTTAGAATAACTTCTATTTATTGACCGGCCCTTTTATTAGTTATACTGCAATATGTTTGCTGATGTAAATACACGTTGACTGTGGAAAGGAAAAAGGGCGTAACCCACATATAAAAAATATTACAGAAAGCACAACATATTCTACTTTATGATTTTGAGCCAAAGCCAAAACTTTACATATGTATGGCCTTAAAGTGCAGGAAGACTACAACTTTTATTTTATTTATTTACACAATATGGTATTAGTTTCATAATTATTGAAAAAAAACTCAATAAAATTGATGCAGTGGAAGTTTTGTGGACTCAAATTTCACAGGCCATCCTTTTTCAAATATAAAAGTTAAATTATATAGGGAATTTGGTATTTTCATCTTATTAGCATTTTGATATAATGTGTATTAAACTGCATATATTCTAGTTATCGAATAAAAACTATTTTGAAAAATTAAGTGTTACTTACTTTTCCGTTTCCACAGACAACGTATATTTCTGCCATAATATCAAATATTATATGTTTTTTTGATTTATATATACATTTGTTTGGGATTGATTTTTGAATAGACTAGCCGTGAAATATTCAGAAGATAAAAACAAATATCATTTGAACAAATAAAACTATCTGATCTATTTTAAAAAACTGTATTATTATCGCAGGAAGAATAAAATTGCAGTATATATTGATCGATTTAATAAATGGAAAACACGTTTTTTTTTCAAATCACACAATGTAGATATCCGATAAACAAAACATATAACACCGTTATGCTTAATCGTTAAATACATTAAATAAACGTGCATTTAAAAATGGATAGTGATTATTGATCTTAGCTTATTAAATTAGGCCTTTACTATTTTAACAGCTATAAATATTAATTATTATTAGAAGTAACAAATATTTTTGACTAAGAAATATAACTTTTATATTTATATCATAAAAATAAATCTCTCATATAACATAATGAGAACAATTGATGAATACATTAAAAAAATTTAGATGTAGTGCATTGGAATGAAAATTTTCTTATAATTTTAGACATATTTGATATACAGAAATATGCGAAGATTGTAACTCGAAATAAAGTAAAATATTCTTCTTTAATAATAGCAATATTTAATAATGGAAGTCTTCAGGTAGCATAAAATGTCTATGCTAATGAAATTAAAAATGATAAAATAATATATATTCTATGGTACAATATAATAAGGCTCAAATTCAAATTCCATCGTCTACGTCTTGTCATGGGAAATTTCGATGTAAGAATGTAAGTATTGAAATGAATTCTTAGTAAGCGTAAGCTAAATTCATCACATTTGATATTGCTTAGCTCGTGTGGTTTTTAAATGTTAGCCCAATTAAAATACAAAACAAATCATTAGTATAAAAATGTTTTGAATAGAAATTATCACGAGCCAAATTAAGCTTGAGTAATGAACAATGTACTGTATGAATGACTTTAAAGAATCACTAGGAGATTCTATACAAGTGGAGATTGTGATTGAGAATTCTCGAGAAATTTTGAATATTTCCAACTTTTTTTTTCTTGAAAAATAATTACTCATGAGAATCTCGAAAATTTCGATTTTTTTACTTACTCTAAAATTGAGCTTTGTTAATATCATATGATAAAATAATGTTGGGAATCAGTATTAAGCACCATAAAACAACGTCGTCACAGAATGAAAGAAACTTTTTTTATCATTATGTACATAACTTAAATGTCGTATTATTTTTGGCTGTAATGTTTTTAATGTGCATATGTTCTTTTTTATTTAGTCTTGTCTTCGTTTATTTTAGTATTATTTGAAATGGATGTGTAACAATCCTATTAAATTTTGAAATTTCTCGAGATTTCTCGAGGAAGTTCGAGAATATTAAATAAATAAAATTCCCTAATTCCCGACTTTTTGCTCTCGACGAATTTGCAAAACTGCTAAATAAGACATATTTTGATCTCGAGAATGAAAAAAAATCAAAAATTCACAATCGCCACATACCAATGAGTCACTGCAGAGTGGCGTGATTAAATTTAAGAGGATTTCATCCAGCAGTACATTTAAAAGAGTGAATAAAAATTACTGAAATATTAATAAAGTAAAATAAATAAACATATTTTACTTTTAATAATTAAGCTTTGCAAATGAACGGAAGGGATTTTTGTATCCATAAAATATGTCTTATCAGAATACACTATCTCATTGAAAGCTTTTCTATAAGGATAAAAGTTTTGCTTATTATATTGGTATCCTAAAGACTTATCAGATATATATTTTGTTTGCTTAATCATAATATAGCCTTTGTTTTAAAACAATAGATTTGTGCCATTATCTAACAGATGCTATAATATTGAATGTGTGAAATGACCCTTTTGGCAGATAAACGTGAAATTAGCATGATAAGAATATAATCACATCTTACAAATATTCAAAACCAAATAATCTGTTTGCTAAGTAATTAAGCAAGTTTTAAATATTTTTTTATGTTTCATATCATAATATTTGTTTTACCATCTTCGCTTTGAAAATGGAATCTTTAGTTTCGAATCTACATGGCGTGTAGATATCCATTTCAAATGTGGAGTACATTATATAGATCTCCGCAATGCAAAGATGTGTTTTGGCAAATAATTTTTCACGAGAATTAATATAAATAACCAATAGAAATTTACGCATACAGCTTAGGATTTTAAAAAATCACAAATGAAGGAATCAAACTAGCAATTGCCAGCTACGAAGCCCCTAACCTCATAGACCAAAAACCATTTTACCAAAAAAATATCATTTACGTATACATTTATTTTGTTTTCTGCATTTCTGAAAATTCGTTCATCGCAAGAGGGTATTTGTTTTTGAAAAAAATGTTCCAAGTAGCGATTAGGATATAATAATTATGTATTCATTTAAAATATTTTACTGTTAATATAATTCTTTTTTCTATGAAATATTTATCTAATTTTAATTTTTTTTTTCTGAAGATGTTTAAGTTTTATTTGGTATTTTTTCTTTAACCTTTGGGCATGTTTCAAGTGGTTTAAAAATTAAAAAAAAGTATTATATTTGTTAATTGCAATTTAAAACGATGTTTATTTAATTTTTCAGAAAATTGTTTTACTTAAGTATCATTTATATCTTTCATTCCTTTATTTAGGATCTGAAAATACGTGTTTAAATTTACAAATGCTTTTAGTCTACGCTTTTCTTAATGAAAACGAAAGCTCTTGTCATAAGGAAAACCGATCTTTGGATCTACGTCTACATAATTTTATTATTAAAATATTTACTCTTACTTTGGTAATGTAATTTTAATTGACCGAATTGATTTTCTTCGTATATTTAAATTACAAATTTTGAAGGTATTTAATATTTACTTTAAATTTATTCACTTAATTTATTTGTTGATAAACAACGCTTTCTTGTCTCTTTCATTTAGTGTTACGACTATATTATACTAACTGAATAAAGTAATTTTTAAAACTTTAGTTTAACCAAATGAAATTAAACTATTTAGAAATAAAAAAATTCCAAGTCGTTAATATTCTTTGATTAACTCAAAATGTATGAAATAAATGTTGTCAAACTTTGGTTCAAAATAATTAAACTATAATATTGAATACAATAAAAATAAACAAATACAATTAACCAATTAAATTATCAATATATGAGGGAAGTATTTCCAAAGTTAACTTATTCCACTATTTTAATACGTGAAAGATAACATTTTGAAAACGTATCGTTTGTATAAAATAACTAGATAACATGTATTTTAGTATTTATTTTATGAATTGATTTTTCCGCAGTTTTGCATGTTGTTTTGTACGGAAAATACTTGTTTAAAATCATCTCCTTTACATTTCAGCATAGTGAAATAAGTTCACTTAGGAAATAATTACAGTTAAACAATTACAATGAAATTGATTACAATGACGGCACTTTTAATTAAATACTTTTTACTTTTCATTTTTTACCTTTTACCATTTTAAATAAAAATAATAACCCAAATAAAAACTTTCTATTACTGGAGTAACGGTAATTTTTATTTTGATTTAACTATGTTAATATTTTGGTTATGTGAATAATGCGTTTAAATAGCGTTATAAATGTGTATAATTTTATGTTTTACTTATTTAATATTTGCAAAGAAAATCTAAGGTATGTTCACTCGTTTCTTAATTTTTAGTACAAAAAAATCTGTTGGCGTCGTAAATTTTGATTATTTTTTTACTTAAAATAGTATTCTTTTTTTTCTTTAGTACTAAGACAAAATAATTCATTCTTTAAATGTGATTAAATAATTAAATATTTTCGAAACAATACTTCTGTAAAAATAAATACAAGCTTTCACACTTCTCGTAACAAAATACAGAGTTTAGACCATTTTATAAATATAAAATTATTCTGTAAGAGTCTTCGTTAGAATACAAAGTATGAAGTTGAATTAAATTATCAGTATAATAAGACAAAATTGAAATTTACCTGCCTCCTAGCAAGCTGTAGCTCTCCGGGGATATTCTTTACGCTAAGCACGAGATGTCGCGCCATGAGGGCATAAAACACCCCGATTATCGTCAGTGGGATGGCATAGTAAATGAGGAACCGCCCAAGAATTATGGTCTTCGCGTATTCCTTGCCCCACTGTTCTGGAAATGGATAGCACGCCTCGAACTGCAAGAAAAGCATTAGTTGTATAACCTCGTAAAAGTGTCTTCGGCAGTTCTTTCATATCGAAAATACTTTCACATGAACGACTAAACTAAAAAAATATAATTTATACGTAAAAAAATCATTTTATATTAAATACCAAACGTTTATATTTCCTATAGATACACATTTTTCGAGAAATTCAAAATTTCTATCATGGCACTTAGAAGTTGATAATACATATTAAGTTCACTTATAACACATTTACTACGTTAAATATATTGGAAATATAAAATTATAAGCCATTCAATTTTTTTAATTGAGTATAATTTTTTAAACCATATTTGCTCCTTATGTGCAGCATATCGATCTACACAGAATAAAGATATAGATTTCTATTGAACGGTATGTCGCTGAAACACATATTTTAACAAATTATATTCTTCAAGAGAATTACTTAACCCAATATCAAATCCTGCATTTTCGGATTTTTTTAACCAAGCAGATGTGAGAATTAAACACGCATTTACCGGATTGCTAGGCGCACACGTTAACCTCTACACTATCGAGGATACGTATTTAATTACTTAGCGCAAAAATATTTCTATGTGGTCATATAAAATACACTATATCGTCGTATTACTGGCAAAAGACGTTAAAGTGAAAAAGTGAGTTTCGAAAT
>JAGVSQ010004420.1:0-19473 GCA_022683975.1 Rhyacophila evoluta
CAGTGATCTCACATATGGAAGTTTACCAGTTTTAAATAATTCAGAATTTAAATTTGATTGTTTTTTTGCTGACAGATGAGAATATTTATATAAGATGTATGTTATTTATTAACAATTGCAAAATGCTAGTAGATTATTAATATTATTTAAAAAATAGTGGAAATACATACTACGAAAAGATGAAGAAAGATTCCTAGTGTTTTCCATAAAAATCACGTGTTAGCATTTAATGCAGTAGATATCTAAAATTTCTGAATTCAGTAAAATACGACTTCTTTACTATTTATACATCAAAAGCTTTATGGTGGTTTTTTTTACCATGCTCGCTCTGAGAGTGAAGCATTTAGATTTACACAGTGTGAAGATGTCCGTTCCAAAAAGTGGAGAATTTTAAATGTCGTGTTAAAATACATACCTTGATAGTTTATTATTCACGAGAATTGGCTGTCAGACAATTGTTCAACTTAATGAGCATTTAGCCTTGTATTTTCGAATTTTTTATCTAGTGGATGTGGCACGTATGCTAACCTTTACATTACTGAGGTAACAATTATTTGTTTGTGACTTAAATTGTAGTTTTGGTTGCATCACCTTATGTAGTTATTATTATTGTCATAAGGTTTTAGAAAAGAGATATAAATTTGATATTAATGCAATTAAGCTGGTTGTTTTAGTGCAGTAGCATACCGTAATCATCATTTAAAAATAAATGTTCAAATAGTCCTTGCATTTCTATTCATAAATATACTAGAACAATGCTCGCTGCACGTTAAGAGAACACCAGAACATACAAGGAAGTAGAGCGCTTCACACGGAAATTTCTCCATTCAGCAGAAATCGTTAAAACGTAAATTATTTTATGAATCTTCTTTCACGGCATATAAAAATGGCCTTTATAGTTATGAAATTCATTTGGCATGCATGTATTCCACGTACGCTGGCTCGTAACCACGTGAGTTATGGCTCTTGCACGTAGAATTTTGCAGTTCAGCGCAACCGTTACACGTGCGAATGCCAAAACAATTACATTTGGATATAAATACGCAGAATAAGACATCCTCCATTTACAATATATATAAGAACAAAGCAAAAATTGAATGCCGGAGTAAAATAAAAATTGTTTTGAACTATATTCTGACTCTGTAGTGATCTAATGGGAATAAAAAAAAAAAAAATAAAAGATCAATTGGTATAATATAATGTAAAGAAATAATTTTTTTTATAAAAAGTACCATATTATACCTCCATATACAATATAATGAATACGTTAAGTTGTATATAAAATGAAATATCCATATTAAATACTCCCCTGCGAAACAATTTGGTAGCCAAGTTTTTCGGGCTCTGAGGTTTTGGGTCCTTTGTAAAACCTTTGATGTAAAACAATCTTTTTACTTCTTTCTATCTTTTTCAATCTTTCTTTCTATTATTTGTTTATTATTGATATAAACAACATTTGGAGTGGAACTAATAATTTACATATCCAGGCATCTGCAGTATATGCCTTACAGAAGGGGATTTAATGATTCTGAATACTTTTTACTATAGTTCATCGCTTAGTCTTCAAGTTTCTCGACTTCAACCATCTTCAAATACTACAAACATCTTCTTAAAAATGTCAGTATATGTTTTTTTGTTCGATTCCTCAGTACTTACATTTCCACCGTAAAACAGCCCTGAAATATCTATGTTCAAATAAAGCCATTTGAATTTTACCAGTTTAGCAATGCATTTCTGACATTTAGCGCTAACTCAAATGTAGCCTTTTTCCACCTATAAACAGTTATCTGAAGATGTAGATTTATTAAAAAAATGTCTCACTTAAAATGTATTTATTACAAGTATGGTTGCATATCACAGTCTATAAACATATTTTATACTCCAATACGGGACTATATACATATCAACAGTGGAAAAAATTTCACTCAAGAAATGGATTATATAGAGATCTTCACAATGAAATGTATTGAAACAGATTTTTTTCATGCAAACTAGTAACGTTACAATCCATCTATTAGATATCCAGTTTTACATCTTTCGATTGAATGCATTGTTTATTATGCAATTTGAACTCACTAATTTGAATCTTTAATTCACCTAAATGCGTGTATTGGAGATGTAAATTATTAAAAAAACACTTAGTTATCTTAATATTTTTGCTGTTTTAAAATCTTAACGCAGGTCATAAAACTTTCGATTAGAGGTCAAAGTTTTGTTTTCGTAAATGATGTTCCGCAGAGCTTTAACGTTTAACACAAACTATGCATCGTTCATAGTTTCACAACGTTGTATAGTACGATTTATTTTGGTCATTATGTGTCGGAATCGTGAACAAAATAAGCGAGTTATACAGGAAACAGAATAAATGGATGCTATGGCTAACCATGCTGCCCCATAATATTTCATAGAATATAGGTCAGCACAAAGTTCTGGAATAACCATTGCTTAACGATTATCATCATTCATTGGAGTCTGAAAGATGATGGAAAATCACCAAAGTTCGGCTGGTTTGATGGAACACATATTTTTGAAAAGATGATAACGCAAAATGCCGGAGAGCTTTCTTGTGTGCTATACAAACTAAAGCTTTTGGTACTGCGATGAATCAACGAAGTCTGAATGAAAATAATTAACGAAAACATTATATGATTGGTCTAATGAAATATTTTTTATAATAATGTTAGTATTTTTTAATGTCTTTTATCAATCTTGAGTTTAAAAATAAAAAATCAGTAAAAATATTGTTTGACTTGTTAATAAGACAGCTTGAAATTTTTATCTAAAAAAATTTACATATTTTAAAATATGACTATGATTAAAAGTTCACTGATTAAAATTTATGATGAGATGAAAGACTTTTTGCTAACGATATTTATTGCCAAAAGCAAAATTGTAATACGTTTTAGATAGTTACTTTTGAAATATTTACGGCACTTTTTTAAGCCACGGTATACGTTTTAAAGAGAATACGTTGTACGTAGTGAGTGAGTAGCAAGTTGGTAGATTAGAGTGAATTGATTATTTTTGTTAATTAGAGGGTCAAAATAAAACTCGATCAAATATTGGTACACGTTTTACGTTCGTTATGCTACGTAATTAATTGTATACGGTGACTGGTAGAGGAGTAAATTGATTTGATATCATCTAAAGTCTTGAGTTCTGCAAATCTGGGCGATATTTTATTATTCGACTTAAAATAAAAAGGTTTCAATATTCTGGGTTATTGTATAAACGGGCCTCGTTCGTGATAGTCTGCCAACCGCCGAAAGAATAAATTATGTTTTTTTGGTACGTTAAACGCAACACTCAATGGGTTTTAAGGGAAAGAGCTCGTTGATTTTTACTAACAGAAGGTTTCTTACGCAAAAAATATTCAGAAGAATATTTCTGCAAAAAATCGTTGAATATGCAATGTTTTTGCTGAAGACATTTTTTTATAAAAAGGCCATGTTAGCACCTATTATAATAAATTGCATTTAACTTTATAATAAAGCTTTGTGTTTCATGCAAGCTTTTTTATTTTGATTACAATTGAGATACGCCGGTAACCACATATATTATGTGGCTTTTTCAATAAGACGCATTAATTTTATGTCAAATAAGCTTTTTTTATTCACGGCCTGTATAGAGGTCCATAAAATCTTCAAATGTATTTAAATTTTATCAATGAAAATATATTCATTCTAAAAATGAATTGATGATTGTTAAAAAAAACGTCATTTTAGAATTGGTTTGTCAAACAGACCAACTGTAAAATATTCATAAGATACATACAGGTAAATATATGAAGGTGTCAGATGTATTTTTTTAAAGCCATTTAATTGTTGTATTTTTTTTTCACCATGTTCGCTCCCAAAGTGTTGTGTACGGATCTTACACAGTGTGAAGATATTCACTCCGAAAGTAGAGAATATGAATCTCCGCAATTTGAAGACGGATTGAGAGACTATTTTTCACGAGCATTGTTGGTCAGACTATTGCTCAACGTAATAGGGATCCAATCATGTATTTTTGGATTTTTAAAATCCGACAAATGATTAATCGAGCCATCATTCCCCGGATTGAAAGGCGCGCATGCTACCAACTGCGCTACCGAGAGATATTATAAGAGAATAGAATAATAATATATTATATTGCATGAATCCTCTTATTAATTGAAAATACTTGTTTTATAAATCACTTTTTCATGGATTTTCAATGCGAAAATGATAAAAAGTCGTGGCAAATCAGTAAAAAACTTTTCCATATCAACATTATTTAAAAATATTAAGTATTCTATCATCAGGTTTTATAACTATTTTTCTATTGTTTTAAGACACTTCTCTTTTTCTCTTTTTGGCGCTAAGCTTTCTACTGTTAAAAGCATTTTTTTGTTTTGATATTTATAGAATGTTTCAAAAATCATAAATTCAAATATTGTATTATTTTTACCACTATCTACTTAGCTAATGTGTAGTTTTTTCATAAGAATTGAAATCAATATGTAAAATAGCACGTGTGCTTATTGACAGGCCAACAGAATATAAAAACTACCAAGTGATAGATAATTTTAGATTTACGTATTATTATTTTGGATACGTTTAAAAACTGCTCTCCTTTAAAAGCTCTCTGTCAATGAATAAACTTTAATCGTGTTTTATCCTTTTTCTCAGAATCTGTCTTCATATCATCTTAAAAACAAAAAGTTTTCCGTATGTAGTACACAATTCATCTTAAAATTTTATCAGATATCGGAAGCAAATACTTTTATAAGCTATTTTATTATATTACAATAAATAATTCATATCGAAAGTTTTAATACTTATTTTTCAAGAATATTTTTCAAGATACAAATTTTTTTCACTCACAAAACTTTCCACACTTTTTAACATACTATATTTTTTTTATTTTGTACGGTTCATACACATATGTTGAACAGTTAATTTTAAACTTTGTTATCAACTCTATATAACTTTGTTTTGCCAGAGAATAGAGTATTCAAAATCGCTTAAACTTAGCCAACCTTTTAATTTAATTAATAAATATATTGTTTGTTTCATTTTTTATTATATCGACCGTTTATCGTATCGACAAATAAAAGGTTGTAACCCTCGGTTTTTTTAAAAGAACTTTTTTCTAAAATCAAAATATTTACAAATTAATTTATGTTCTATCAAAAAGACGTCAGTTGCGACTGCCAAATTAATATTTAAGTTAACGAAATTTTAATATTGAACAAAATAAATGATGACCTGTCAAATTTGCGGACAAGAAAGATGTCTTCCACTACGTCAAGCTTATTGTTTTTTTTTTCAAATAACTTGTTATATGGATATTAAATTGGATAAGTAAAACACCAGTTTTTGTATTCGTGCTTTTAAGCGTTGTGTGTATTTAATATTCTGATTTAGGCCCAAAGTCATTACATGTAGGTTTTTTGTGCCTCCTGTAAAAAAAAAATCAGTGTAAGCTACGCCCTCTTTCCGTGTCATAGTCAATATTATTGTTATAGCAAAAATCTCAAAAATTCAAAATACGTGTAAATCTATACAGATGATCTAAATATATATCCCCGCTTCTTCTGCATATTCTTTGCATATTTGGAGTATATGGTCATCACTTGAAAATATAAATCGATAGAAAATGAAGATGTTAATTATTAAGAAACTTGAAGTCGTTTTCCATCAGGTATCATAGTGGTAATTAAAAATATATTTGCGAATGAAATTGAGATACATTCCAAAGTGAATTTGAAACAATATATCGATAGCTTATGCAATTCATTTGTTTTTTTTTGGTTAAATTTTTTTTATTCCCCAAGCAAAACTGTCAAGTTATACATTAATTGTTTAATTCTGTCTTTTTACCTTTTAAAATATATTTTATTTAGTATTCTAGAAAATCGTGCAATAAATATATTTTTATATACCAACAGAAACATTATGCAATGAAAATACAAAGAATTTACTTTAAAATTTAGTAAATATTAAGCAAGAACCATCATTTTATAAACGTATATAACCATAAACAAAAAAATATATTCATAACTACAGTATATATATTATGATAAATTAAGAATAGCAAATTCACTGGCCATACATATTCCATAAAATTATATTCTACTCAAAAGCTCTCGCAAAATAATCTAGTAACATACATATAGAGTATTTTATATTAACATAGATTGCATATATAAAAACCATAAGCTTACACTTCATCTGATAACGTCTGCTCGATTTGTTCAAGATACACAAAATGCTTTCATAAAATAAAAATTATTTTCAAATTTCATGTATTGCGATACAAAGCACAATAATTTTCCACGTATTATAAGTGGACAAATGGAGTTCACTGAACGTTAAGCACGCCACTATAACAATAGATTGACCAAACGTTTTAATCTTACATGCACTAAATAGATTATTTTTTCTTATATTACATTTTGTGATGGTTTATGAGAGAGAAAAAAAACCCATATAGAAAATTTACCTTACTTAAGTTAAAAACAGTCAACATATACATTTGCTACGCATTGGCTTAAAAAGGAATGAGAAAGGATATAAATCATGAGAAACCATATCTGTCCATATACTGATTATCTTTTGACGTGTTCCTTAGATAGATCCTTTTCTTTTTTTGCTCCCAGATTGGAGCATTTAAATCTACACAGGGTGAAGATATCCATTCCGATAGTGGAGTATATAAATACTCACCCGTCATAAGAAGACGTCTTGACCGATTATTTTTCACGAAAATCGTTTGTCAAACAATTGCTCAACCCAATAAGCATCCAGTCCTGTATTTTCAGATTTTTAAAATCCGATAGATTGTGATTGAACTCGCATTCCCCGGATTGCTAAACTACGCATGGTACTGACTACGCCGACCGGGGAGACTTTAAAGCTGTATATTACAGAAAATGGTATTTTGTAAAATGAGCTCACTATTTGAATAGGAATAGCTCTAGTAACATTCGATTATATGCAAATTGCCTGGTATTATAAGGTGTACAATGTATGAGCAAAATGTTCCCTGCATGGATTCTGTCAGTGCTGCGTTATAGTTGCAAAACATGGATCCCAACCAAGGCACAAAGCAAACCGATACTAAGTTTCAAAAATGGATGCCTGTTAAAGATTTTGGGTATAAGGTGGTATGAATTTGTTCGTTACAAGAATGTAAAAAAATAGAACATACAGCTACTGATAAAATAGATGCGATACTGGACTTTTTTCGGTGACATATTGTAGATGCCTCTCTTGGAGAGTTTTTACCTAATCTGCCTATTCTTCAAGTGAACTATTTGTCAGCGTTTTAGTAAGCAGTAAAATAATTAATATTTGGTAGAGTTAAGAAATGCAGCTATTAATGATCTCAGGAGTGCAAGAATACCGGTGAGTAACAGGGCTTTTTGGAGGCGACATGACATATCTTTTAGCTCCGCCTAGACTAGAGAGTGGATGCGGAAGAATAAGTAGTAGAATATAATTTATAAACATGTCAAACTAATATGAAAATCGTTCATTTTAAAACTGTCTATAAATTCTTAATCTAGATATTTGAAAAATTCCAGTAAATATATTATTTTATAGAGACAGAGAAAAAAATCAAATGAGCCTTCAGTCCTATATTGAACCAAATTGGTAGCACAAATCGTTTTAAAAGAAGGTACAAAAATGATCATGCTTATTATATTAAATATATAATAAAGTCATGAAAATGAAGTAGATATTTTGAAATTTAGTAAATACGTTAAAAACAACAGACCTCATAAAAATACGTCATTTTATTTGCAGTTTTTGTGAAAAATGACTTTCAGGAAAAGGCAACTGTGCTCTGTGCTGACGTTTCATGAAAACAACAATTCAGAACTATTAAAATAGAAGAAATAAATCATACTGTGACATGCAAGGGGATATGATATATTGCAAATGTTGAACTGACATTTTTAAACGTGAGCTTTATTCTGTATGTAGGTAAATTATTTATACATTTTAGCATTATACTAAAATGATATTTCGATGTATTTAAAAAATATTTTATAAATTAATTCCAATTCTGAAGTTTTTTTTATTCAATGCATACATTATAATAATAAATCATATATTACATATTTTTTATATATGTTAAATAAACAACATATTATAATTTTTTTTTTGGTTTTTAAACGTCTTTAGATATTATGTAATCGTATCAATTCATTGAATAAAATTGGTGATTCAAATACTAGTAACTTTACCACTATCCTATGTGGAAAGAACTAACATGAATATCACTCACCCTATTTATATACTGAAGTAATAATAGATAATATTGGTATAATCGATGCCTTTTCATAAAAAATAAGAGGATAAAATAAATTAATATGGAAATAAACTTTCCGCTTACTGCTAAGGCATCCTATCACAAAAGTATACGAATGCCTTTTAACGCCATTTATTAATAATTGCTCATAACTGAAATATTGGTCTCAATAGTGTAATTGCTGCATGGAAGTTTTACTTATTTGCTTATAAATAGTGTTTAAAGCAGGTTTTTGTAAAACTTCATATATAAGATCTTAGCAGTAAGCTGAGGATACGTTTCGTTGATAAATACGAATTTGTTAATGTTTGACTACATACCTAGAAATCGACGAAACAATATATCCAAAACTGGTTTTATAAAACGTCTCAGTTACAAAGTTTAAACTTGCATTGATAAAGGTTTAGTGTGTTTATTTATTTATTTGTGTAATATAGAAGTAAAAACAAATTCAGTAATAATTTTAAAACAGAGTTGAATTTTGCTCAAAATGAATTTTGAATAAATTGATTTATTTGCATGTATCCGAGTCTGTAGAGAAACGAATAAATTACAAATTTGAGTGTATAAATTTAATATACGATGGAGTAAGCAAAACAATATCGGGGTCTCACGAAAACAAAATATATCAAATAATAATTAGATTTAAAATCAATGTTTTAGGCATTGAATTTAGATTAAAATTGAATGTACACAACGAAATAATATTTTTCATATTATAATTGTTGAACCTTAGTTAATTTTAGCAGCGGTCAACATGATTACGGCGTTCTGTTAAGTTATTTTAGATAAAAATATTTTGTAAAATATTTAGCATTAAAATGATTTGAAAAAATTCAAAATCTTATATGGATGTATTTAAAACAGTAATTTTAACAATCGAGAAAATGAAGCTCACTTATCGTTCGTGGAAAAAAATAGTAGAACCAAAAAAAACTCTCTATGGCCAGTGTCACAAAATTCAGTGGTGTATCTTTATATATGAAAAATCTAGTAGCTATGGAAATAAAACTGGCTACCTTCTGCTTTAAAGGAGAGACACACGGAAATTTATACTAAAATCGGCTAGAAAAATATTATACATAGTATTTGATAGCTAAGTTTGTTAGCGAATGAGCTTCGACACTATGCTTATTTCAATAAGTTGCTTACATTATATTCATTTTTAAAAGATTTATGTCCGCATCATATACGTTTTAAGCTATAAGATATTAACAGAAAACTATTGTGATTTCTTATTCTCATATATATGGTTTCGAATATATTTGATTTTACACGATATGACATTGATAGATATCGGCGTTTTTGTTTTTGGAGCCCTTGTAATAATATATAATAGTATTTTGAAATGAACTAAATATCTGTATAGGATGTCTAATATAGTTTAAATACGAGT
The DNA here is from genome assembly GCA_022683975.1 of Rhyacophila evoluta. Taxonomy (NCBI): domain Eukaryota; kingdom Metazoa; phylum Arthropoda; class Insecta; order Trichoptera; family Rhyacophilidae; genus Rhyacophila; species Rhyacophila evoluta. The sequence goes on from JAGVSQ010004420.1 coordinate 9,680, forward strand.
AAATTATAAAGTTTTCAGGGGAGCTTTTAAAGTTTCTCGCATGATTTATCTTTCCACGCGATGATTAAGTGGCTGTTATTGCAAAACCTCAGTGAAACGTAAGCCTATTCTATATGGTATGGCGTTACGTGTTGCGGCAAACTATTGCCACAACGTATTACACACAGGTCATTTACGTGACGTACATTAATCCTTTTGCAGCGGTTAGAATTAAGCCTTAGTGCTACACAACGGTGTGCTAACGTTTATACAGCCTACGTATTTCATGATTTTTGATGTTGGATACTTAATTTGACTTTTGAACGGGCAGACATCCAAAATAAAATTCACGTAGTTTAATTTTTTTCCCTTAAAAGTCTGTTGTGTGTGATTTGGAGATGGAAATTTTAGATCCGATCCCCCACAGATGTCGGAGTTTTGAAAATATAAAGATGAAAGACTAGATGTCCAAAGACTTTGACTTTTGAAAGCAATTGACTGACTTTAATGATGTTTTTATCATGAAATGTCTCCATATTATGTAGATTTATGAGTTATATTGTCGGAATGGTCAACTAACCAATAATTTCTTCACCAAGTTTCACGAAAAGAATTCTTTATAGTCAATATCATAAAGTGAAATCCCGTTTTTTTTAAATGTTAACATTAAATATAGGATCTAAATTTTATACCGCAAATTTAAAAAAACGTTTGTGAATATATGGTAAAAATTTTAGTTTCGCAAAAACAGAAGTTTACCGGTTGCGTAGAGGCTAGTATATGCGCCAATTCTGATAATGGGGGTTTGATACTTCACATCTATCAAATTTTTGAAATCCAAAAACGCAGAACTAGATTTCAATTGGGAAGAAAAATTGTCTAACAAGCAATTCTCTTAAAAAATAGTCTTCACATTTCAAGATATATATACTCCAAATTTGCAGCGGTCATTTTCATACTGTATAGATCTATACTCTACTTTAGAGGAAACATGGTTTATATACATATGCAAGATGTACGCTGAATCTATACAGTTTTCACCGTCGAAAAAATTGATTTATAAAAGGGTTTTAACTTGGTGTGCACAGTTGCCGAGGTCAAGATGAAAAGTCTTGTGAATTGAGCTTAAAATTAGTGTTCATTAATATTTTATGAAGTATGATGTATTTAAAAAAATAGTTAATTAAAAATGTTTAAAGCCTCTGATTTATGAAATGAGTAAAGTTGAAAATTTCCAGTAGAATTATCTTATGAGGCAGTAGCTTTTTGTCAATAATTGATAACTATTAATTCTCATTGTCAGGAGGTACTTATTCACTGAGCTGTAAAAGGATATTTCCAAATTGTCGACAAGTTTAAACTGAGGCAAATATATTTACTGTTTAGCTACATTCATATAAAGTTTAACTGTGCATTTTTTACAATTAAGCTAAAGTGCTTATGCTATTTTGTATGGTTTTAAGTATCCTTAAAGTATTTGTTATTGAAATATTTGATTACTCTCTTGCTTATTCACAACGAACGTATATAAGATATATGATAATAATAGTTTTATGTAAATAATAGCACTCAATTTACAAGGCATTAATTTGTTTACTGAAAATATATATATTTCGTTATTTATAATTTACATGCTTTTGAATTATTGTGTCTGTAGTAGCCTAAAAATTGCATGTTGAAATGTCACAACGGCTTAATTTAAAAAAAATCGATTTTGGCAATTATCTTTTTTAAATTCAAAGATATATTAGTGAAAAGCCCCCGGTAGCGTAGTTAATAGCGTGCGCGCTTAATAGTCCCGGGATATGCGGGTTTTATTTCCCTATCTGTAGGCTTTTTTTAAAATCCAAAAATGTAGGACTGGATGCCTATTGGGTTGAGCAATTGTTTGACAAACAATTCTCGTGAAAAAATAATCTGTCAAGACGTCTGCACATTGCGGAGATCCATATACTCCTCTTTCGGAGTGGATATTTCCACACTGTGAAGATTCATATGCTCATCTTTGGGTGTGAACATGGTGTAAGAAAATAAAAAAAAATCAATTTTCGTGAGAAAAATCTGTCTAATTGTCTTATTTATTATACTTAAGATAAAAAAACATCTTCATACCACAGAAATTTTTAAAATTTTTTATTTAAAAAATATACCCATAATCTATTTATTATCATCTATTATTTATTATAAACAACATTTGTTCACATATTTACCTTTTAGGTTAAATAATCAGTTTGTGCTAAATTTAAAACATTAATTGAAATTAAAGTGAATTGTAATAAAGTACATAAAAATAAGCCTAACGCATAGTATGATAAAACTATCTATCACTTTATGTCGTTTAGTTTAGATGGAGGGCTCATTTATTAAAATTGATAGTGTATTCTATTCAAGTATTTGTTACTGAAGATTCTTTCGAATGCAATTCTAGTCACATCTATACCGAACATTGTAGTTAAAAGAAACATTTAAGTAATTAAGTTTAATAGTATCGATTACTTTTACTCTCAAAGGGATGTTAGTTTTTTTTATTATCATACTCATACATCGTTTAAAGCATGTTGACTGTAGAAACACAAAAACACGGTTTTTTCAAAATATTTTTTATCAATAATCACAATATGTGAAATTTAATACGAATGATATTAAAAAAAATTCAATTTTTACGGTCAAATTGTTGCAGTACCTAAATTCAGCTTTAACGTTTGAAAAAAGCGTGACCTGTAAAATTTTCAACCAGTGAAAGAGACATCTACCACATCAATTGTGTAAGTTTTTCTTATGAATCTTATTAAATCAATAATAGGTTTTGTAAATAAAGCACCATTTTGGTCTTCATGCACTTTAAAGTTACTTCAAATTAAATTTAAAGTAAACAGTTACTTAATACTGTGACTTTTTTTCTTTTGGTCCAAAATCATTAAATAAACGTTGCTTGTGCTTTCTGCCAAATTTTTTCTGTGTAGATTATATTATTTTGCCTTTATTCAGTAGTTGTGTTTTACAATAGAAGACTGCATTATTTTATTGCGTACTAATTTACACCATAAAATTCTATGTGACCAATTGCTCTAACCATCCAACGATAATCGCTAGGTGATCACCCCTCCAGGTAGAAAGCAAGGGTAAGAAATTTCGCATTAACGCCTTGGCACTTTGCCTTGTAATTTATGCCATCCTGTTAATAAATACTGTAGCAATTACACGTGTCCCAATGTACTGCGCTCCTTATCGTGCCTGTCATTAATCAGTCCCTATCGCTGTGCCTACTATGGGCAAAACTGCCTACGGCGTAACTCTACGAAATGGGTCTACGCCGAAGCTCTACGACAGCGACTTCCAACCGGTGAGCGGATTTTGAATGTGCTTTAAGTGGGTACTACATGTCACTTACAACTTTTAAATATCACAGTGTAAAGCTTACATATTCATATTTACGTTTTGGCGTATTGAAAACTGATACATGCTCAAACTTTTATATTTCGTATCTTTAAAGAAATAATTTAATATTTTTCTTAACAATTAAATGTTTTTAGAGATAGACTGACGCGGTGAAGAAAATTTAAAATAAGGTTTATATTTGAAAGATTATTAAGTAAGAAACTGTTCGTAATTTTAAAAAGTGTTTTTTTTGTTTAAATTCGATACTATTAAATTACAATTATCATTAATAGATCCCGAGAACAGATCTCACGTTATAATCGTTTGATGTTTTTTCAATATCTATCTTTATTATTGCACAGTAAAGGTGCCCGATTTTTTCCCAGTTGGCGTAGTAAGTAGCATGCGCGCCTATTCGATTTCCCATCTGGTCGGATTTAAAAAATCTGAAAATGCAAGATGAATGCAAGAGGATGCCCATTGGGTTGAACAATCGTCTGATAAACGATTCTCGTGAAAAATAATCTGCCAAGACGTCTTCACATTGCGGAAATTCATGTACTCTCTTTCGAAGTGGATATCTTCACACTGTATAGATCCATATGCTCCATGTGGGGACCAAACATGGTATACAAAAAAGCGTGTAAAGTCTCTTTCTCTTTATCCACCACGTTTTCTCTCAAAGTGGAGCATATGAATTTACACAGTGTAAAGATATCCACTTCGAAAGTGAAGTACATGAATTTTTGCAATGTGAAGACGTCTTGACAGATTGTTTTCACGAGAATTGTTTTTCAGACAATCACTCAGACGGGATTTTGAATACTGAAATATATGAAAAATGTGGAAATTTAAGCTTCTATTTTTCATATTACTAGAGGTGCACGTTTGCAAGTATGCAAAGTAGTATCTTTAGTCAAATTATAATAAACCATACATTTTTTTCGAGGTTCATATTTTCAGTTTAAATAACATTTTAGCTACCAAAAAGCTAATTATATCGAATATAATATATACGAAAATGACGAGTAACTATAAACCATGAAAACTGGAGTCAAAAAGCATTTATATTTTTTAATATTATTATTTAAAATATTGACGATAATAGAATTAAATGTTGGTATTCTAAATGATTGTAAATTATGTTTAAAATTACTGTTTGAAAGGTTGAAAGCTACTGGTTACAAAACGGGTCTACATCTGAACTACTTTCGCAGTGTGCAATGATTCTAGATCCTAAATCGCTACGCTTAACTATGAGTTAAGGATAAGAAAATGAAACGTGGAATCTTTTTTATAGCACTAGGAGACATTTGTTGCTTCATATGGGAAAATAAGAAAATAGGCACCGAGATTGGATTGTATAATTCAGTTGGTAGATGTGTGTGGCGTTTACTTACAAAAATATTGTAGTACAAAAAATTCAATCCTCAGTAGACCGATATTTTTATAAACTATAACAATGTATTTTACAGCTTTATCTCTATTAGGTTGGTAAATCACAAAAATTTATTACACACAATAAATGATGGTTACTTTAAATTTGCACATAATATTTTTATTGTTATTTTTAGACCAACTGCATTACTTTTGATTTTTAACTTCATCACGGTGTACAAATAAATACCAAGCATTAACACTTGAGCTGCGGGACCCGTAATATTACGAGATTGTGTATTTGTGTGCGTTTGATAGAACGGAGCTTAATTTGTAGACATTCTGATCATATAAAAAAGGTATTTTGAAAAAATTGAAAATCACTTCCTTTTTCCTTTCTACAATCGATATATTTCTTATATACAAAAAAATACTTGGCCAAAATATTATTCTTTAATTTTTATCATAGTTTAAATTTATTTGGAAATAAGCCCCTCGGTTGTGACAACAGGATAAATAAAAAGAAATTTGGCATATAGGGATGGTTACTGTATTTTTTACTAGAATTAAACATTATTAAGCTTATGCTGAAGTTTTATTTTGTACCATGTTTGCTTACAACATGGAGCATATGGATCTACACAGTGTGAAGACGTTTTGGCCAGTTAAATTTCTCGAGAAGTTGTGCATTTTGGGATTTCAAAAATCCAACAAATAAAAAATCAAACCCGCATTCCCCGGATTGTTAAACACGCACGCTACCATCTACGCTACCGGAGAGACAAATTTTGAAGATAATAATTTTAAAAATCTGAGAAATCATTAATAGAAAATGTTTACAATTCCATATATGTACAATAATACGTAAAACAAGCATGAATGTATTGATTATTTTTGATTATTTCACTTGATAATACTGGTATAGAGAGATATTTGTAGATATGTATTGAAATGCATAAATGCATGCACAAGCGTAAGTAAATTTATTTCATAATTTAAATGAAGTTTGATTTATTTACTTTAAAGTTAAGCCTAATTTAAATATAACAATTTCATTTACATACGTATAAAAAATGTTAAATTTACATTCCAAAAACATGCATTTTTCTATAATGAGTATTCAGTTCGATCGACCGTAATTTGGTTATTCTTTCTCGTCATTTGTCATCGTCATTAAAATCATATTGTATTTGTTGATTCCGTAAATTAGTGTTAGTAGGTAAACACGACGTATTTTAATTGCTATGCGGTTAGGTTCAACGTAAATTTCCATATGGTATGGTTTGGTATTTTACAATTTGCATTTTACGGTAAATATTTTAACATTTTTCACCGTTGATTTATCGTTCTGATACGCACTTTCAAGCATCATGTTATTATGCTTTTAAACAAACAAAATTTCAATTATTATTACAACCCTTAAATTATTCGTTAACTACTACGCTTTAAAACTATTGAAAACGACTGGAAAATAAAATTACACATAGAATTTATTAAAATACACGGTTTTAATTATATATGATTTTAATACGAGAGCTTTTTCAATATCATATTTGGTAAATCATTTGTTTTAGCATATTATATTCAACACATATCATAATGAAAAAAGCTAAAACAACGAATAAATTTGTTGTTATTTCATCAAAATAAACATAATATTGTGTTATCTAATTGAAAAACAAATTAAAATATCTATTTTCTAGAATATGGTTGCTTAATATTTGGAGATGTTTATAAAATGAACAAATGAATAGTTGGGTACTTCCTAGCTGATCCAATTTTTATTTTGAATTATAAATTATCGTTAGTTTGATAAACAATTTAGAATTTTATAGTATTATTTCAATAAAGGATAAGTATTAGAAAACTAGCTTACCATTGATTATTATTTTTCAATGAATCATTTATCAAATGTATTTATTTTAAATACTGTATGTATCTCATAATTTATCAATCGAGACGAATTTTATATGGCAAAAATTTACATAATTAATTTTTCTCCCGCGTAGTTTCAAAACTATCTTGCGCGTTTTAGAGCCGGACATTTAAGGTTCAATTTGTCAAAATCTTATCGACCAATATTTTTTTTCATTTCTTTTTTTCAAATTGTCTCTTTGTTTTTATTTTTGTTTACCATTAATTTGAGATGTAATCTAAGTTTTATTTATATTTTCTATTGGTTTTAACTATCGAGTTATTATATGCCGTGTTGAAAAGTATTTAACTAAATGATTTCTAATTTTCTAAGGTATAAAATAGAAATATATAAACTTCACTGCTGAGATCATCATTTTTCATTTCTAAAGTAACTGACTTTAAACCATATGCTCCATCTGTGCCATTATTAGCAGACACGGTGAAAAAATACAATTTACTTGAGCAATGGATATCTAAAAATTTGAGTCCCACTTTTGGAGTAAGCATGGTGCCATATTAGTGTAATGAATATTGTAATCTAGCCTCGTAACATTTCCACGTAATTAATTTATAGTGAGTAAATAATTGTAGTTTTTTATGTTTTACTTATGTATTTTTTTCTCATATACATGATGTGAAAATATTACTCGGTAAACTATCTATTTGATAAGGTATAAATCATCACATATGCTTTATAGTATAGAATACATGTTAACAACTCGAGCACACAATGATCGAATAATCCGCTACAAATAAGCTTCATAGAAGCTTTAAGCTACTTTTTTCAGAAGCAGCGAGAGAGTATCGTGCAGAGACGTTAATACCTCACGTGTGTGATTTTCAATAGAGGTTGTGCATCGTGGCTAACGACCACCCCTTAGAACCCTGCCCCCCGTCGATAGGATTTGCAACCACTTGCAGCGATACTTAGCTTTTTTCCCCCTCCTTTAACAACAAGCCTGATATATGGGATATAGGGGTATCGATGTGGACTAAATGCCTCAAAGAATATTTGATTCTAGTAAATACAGAGAGACTCAGATCATTTATCATATACTCGTATTTTTGAGAAAGCAGTTCAATGGTTATACAATAGAATGGAAACGGATGTTTAAGCAATTATTGGTTGAGTACTTTAAATATAGTAATAAATGGCTTCTATCATTTTTCACTGAATAATGTCTTTGAATAATTAAATGAATCATACACCACACTAAAATATTGGTAAAAGTAATAAATTATCAAAATAGTCTTGTGAAAGCCCTCAGGGGTGTCACATGCATGTAATAAAAATAATATTAAATATAACATGCACTGTGAAATGTAGTTTTTATTATTTATTTATTAGCTAGATGAATTCCTTAGACAATGTATTTTGTTTATTGTGGCTTCTTGAATAGGTATGGAAGAATGCTTATCTTCATCACTCTTGTCAGTCAATATATTTTTTGTTTGTTATTATTTCTCAAAGCTCCGAATGCATTACTTACGCAACATCTTTTACCTATTATAATTTCTTCAAATACAATAAATATTTCAGCTTCAATAGGTAATTTAGTTTAGTATCAACCGCGTTGATGTGTACATTTTACAATGTTGCCCAAAAAATTGTCGACAATTCAATAAATTTTATTTTTCCTAAAAGAAGTTATAAACATAGATATTGTGCAATTGAACTATATTTGTGTTATTGTATTGCTTACACTTCAAAACGGAAGATGATCCTAATAATCTAAAACATAAATCTGAAGATGAGGATGATTTACACCTTAAGAAATTTTTTGATATAAAAATAAGAAAAATCCGGTACGGTTTTTAATTTGTCTATAAAAATAATAAAACTTTTATAAAATAATTAAATACGGTTGAGTGACAATCTTGAGTGAAAAAAATATCATAGTTTTTCATGAAAACTAAATATATTCGATGTTTCCATACGTAATATGTAATTATAACTATATATTATGTGTTTATTTCAAGTTTTTGTATTTTTATTTATTTTTTTAAAATGCGTGACGATCAAGTGGTAAAAGGAAGTTTTATAATTTGTTAATAAGTGAAATTATAAATAAATAAGTAATTGGGGATTTGAAAAGAAATCCTATAAAGACTATTGTCATAAAGTTTGTAAAGATTCTGTGGACATTATTGATTTCATCATCAACATACAAAAGATGTCTTAACGCTTTTGTTACTCTACAGAAAATGGCAGGTATAATAAGACAAAGGAAGCGTGCTTATGATATTCAGAAAATGAACCAACCCTGCCTTCTCATTCTTAACAAATTTAAATAATTAATGATTTTTATCCTCTTGACCCATTATCTATAGTAATTTGACTGACGAAATTAAAATGAGACACTAAAATGAGTCATAAAATGATAGAAAAATATATTTTTACTGTGTAATACTCGTGTTGAGTTTTGGATTTTTAAAAATGTCTTTATGTCTTTTTAACGTGTAGGTCCCACTGGTTTGATAAGTTTATAGTTAACAAATATACATATTTAATAAGTAAAATTATAAATTTATTAATTATCTACGCATAAATTTAATTTGTTGGTTTCAAACGTGGGGTTTTTTATTGTAGAAGTTTTAGTATATTACCATGGGAAGAATTATTAAATTCAGTATATATTTGATACTAATAGTATTAACGATTCGTATTCCATTTCCAATGGCTTTTAAATAAGTAAATATAACTTACGATTATTACGATGTTAACTATTAACTTATGTCTCATATAAATGGAATCAACAGGGTAGATATTATGGGGCTCAATTTTCGTAAATGGGATTTTTGAAATCGTAAGCTACATGCGTCTTATGGTTTGACAAATTGGCTGAAAATTAAAAAAATGAAAATTGCTTAGTACCGATATTATTTATCACAGTATTATTTTAAGTGCAGTGCTTTCATTTTTGATGCAGTCTCTGAAAAGATTGTTTAATTCTGGCGCAGCGATAGACCATACTCGCTTGATAAGTATATTATCAAAGCAATCCGGTCTTGGGGCTTTACCAGGCTTCAGTGCACAAATGATTCTGTTGACCTCCTGCTCAAAAGGCAGCGATGAATGCTCTGTATTAATTGGTAGGGAAGCCACAGAGCGGACGTGTCTCATGGCGTCGTCATCCAAAGAA
>JAGVSQ010004421.1:0-19471 GCA_022683975.1 Rhyacophila evoluta
TGTGCGCAGATGTCATGTGAGCACTTGTCATGTGTGCAGTTGTCTGGTTACCGTAGATTCATATGATCTATTTTTGGAATGGAAATGGCTTGAAAAAAAGAGTGAAAATGTAAATTGACAAGTTTTTATTTAATTATAAGAGATAAATTTATAATTGTCAGATTGAAATTGTTGTATAGCAATAAAGTATTCGACCGTAACCATTTAAACGGTTAATTAAAATCATATTGAAACTATATTATAGTGTTGCATTGAATATGTATGTAACATATAAATATATTTATTAAATTCCATTAAACATTGACAGTAAAAGTAATTTGATATTTGTGATCGAAATCTAATTGATATATCAGACTCACGATTTTTATTGTGTCTGTAACTTTATACTTTTCTTGTATAATATTGAGTTAGCGAAGAAGTCAAATAAGAAAAATAAAATAAAAAGGTTTTTATAATTCTAATCACGTAAAAAACGAAAAATGAAATAACTTTTTATATAATACCAATTTTACTGCCGATAAAATATATCTCTTGAACGTATCCCAGTTCTTGACATTTGGTATATAATATTTCATGTCAAACTGTTACACAGAAAAATGAGTAACTCGAGGAAAAATTTAATCTGTTTGAATTTGGAAAAAATAAAAATATGTTCAGTAATAATAATAAAAACCAACAAAAACTTAAAAATAAATCGAACCTCTTAACAAAAATAAAATACTATTAGTTGATTTATTATGCAATTATTTACTATAAATATTGTGAATTTAAGTTTATTCGTTCTATCTTGGCTATGAAGTTATTATCAAAACTATTTTTTTTAATGACCATGGCCCCCAAAAAATTACTTCCACCACATCAATTTTATTGCTTTTTCTTAAATAACGTATTAAATGAATACCAAGTTTGGTAAATAAATTACCAGTTTAAGTTTTCGTGTACTTCAAGTTTGTGTCTTTTAATATTTCAACTTTTACCCAAAATCGTTAATTAGATTTTTTGTGTCTCCTGTATTTTTTTTCCGTGTGGGTTACGTCTTTTTCCTTTCCACATTCAATATATACATATAGCTGAGTGTGTGCATATACCTTTCTAATTTAAATTATGCTGTATATAATTATGTATCTATATGACAATTACAAGGTTTTCCATTCCATTTTCCGCTCACAGTATAATACAAGTCATGTATTATTTTCCGGAAGGAAACGTCTCTGTTTATCATAGCATCTCTCCCATGCATATCGCAATTCTAAATAACAGAAAGGAATGTAATGTCGCCATATTAGCTTTGACAACACGGCGATAGATGGTTGACTTCAAAAGACAACAGTGTCACCAATATTAGGTTTTGAACCTTGCTACTATGAGTTTGAACTGAAACATAAATTCATTTATTCATGCCGTAATACTGAAATAACAAAGAGTATGATAGGTATTGTGAACAAGTAGATGTATTTTTATTTCAAATAACTGTATGTTTCATAATAGTTTTCATCAAATACAATAATTATAAATACGACTAGATGAAGTAGACAAAAAAATGATTCTCAGGTTGAAATTTTTTACAATTTGTTTTTACGTTCAATTAAATTTTTTTTATGAGCTGAGAGGTTAGGTTAGTGCGTGATTTGTAAGTTATATGCTTTATTAATGCAGATATTCGTGTACTCCATTTTTGACATTTTTGAATTCTCCATATTGTGAGGTGTGTATATGGTCAACTTTCGTAACTGTTTCGGTAAAATAAATAATAAATATGTAATTATGTAGAATTTATTTTAGATATTTATTAATCTTATGGATATATCGAAAGTATATCAAAGATATGTTTATAGTATATGTAATTTTAATTTTTTTTCGTGTAGAAATCGAGATTTTATCCATTTTATCAATTTTATGTACATCACATGTTTGATTTGAAAAAATGCATGAAAAGATAACCTTAAAATCATAATTTGTACAAATGACATACACGCAATAATTGATATATCATATTAACGTTTAATACAAGCTTATATTGAACCAAAGTTAAAGTGTCACTATCAGTTTCGATTAATTTATAAAATATATCTCTATAAATACTACAAAGGTACCAAATTAACGATCTACATAAAGTATAGAATCAGCGAAAATAAAAAAATAAATAATTATAACCAATAATTGGTATACATATATGTGTACTAAACACACACATAAACATAACATGTGAAGATAAAAAACATGTGACGTTTGCAAGATGCTGGACTCTAGAGATATGCAAGTGCGTACGAACGTAAATCCAAATTGTTTATAAAGTGACGTATATGGTTTAAGAAATCATTTTTTTATAATACGAGTTGAAAAATAAACATTTTGATAACAATAAAATGGTTGAAACTTTAGTTTTATTTACTTAAGAATAATTATTCGTTTTACACAATAAAGTTGTTACTTTTAAAAAATGTATGACGTTTTAAGTTTAAATTAATTATAGTGGATGAAAATTTGTAATCTCTTATTACATTGTCAGGGTGCGTGAAGGCTCCTGGTATTAAATGTAAACTGGGTCAAGAATAATGAATTTCATGGCAAAATATTTTTTACATAAAAAAAAGATAAAATATCTTTTGGTTATGGATTTTTTGAAAGTTGAAAATTTATGTGATATTTATTAGAAGTTAACTAATAACTATTGTATGAAAAACAATACATTGTAAAAGCCGCTGTTTTTATTTTATCAAAACAAAACAAAACAAATGAGAAAATTTTCAGGAAAAATGGAAAATAATACTGTTTTCAACGCATGTTTATCAATGTAGAATAAACACAGAGCCTGTGTATGATGTGTTCAGGATTTTCCTGGGCGGAATTTTTCCGATAGTGTCACTATCTCTGTGAAATACGATTTGGCAGCCATCACAAATGAACATACTAAAAACGAAAATAGCCCACCCACAATTTTAATAAAAATAACAACTATAAACAATTCTCTAAGAAATTTACTTATCTATTCAAATTATTAAAAATATACTCGATACGAAGAATAATTTAAATTATAGGCCTAATGTAATATTTCATATATAAATATCAGTGTCGATAGCATAGCAAATAAATATCATAAGAATTACTCAAAGTGTGATATTTAATGCAAAATCGGGATTGAACGTTTGGATTTTAACTTATTTAAGTGTCAAATATTATGTTTTAATAAATACATGACAGTTTTAAAGTCCATATAATAAACATGTATTAAAAAGTAAAGGGCTCAAAAGTCACATCATTTCACTTCACTTCACTTAGTTTTTTTACAGATTATTTTTTAAGAAATGTGTTTAGTTTTTTATCATTTTAACATACCAATATTATAAATGGATTTGAAAATACTAAATAGTCAATTGAATTGTTTATTATATATCAAGAGTGTATTTTCAAAGTTAAATTATTCCTCCATGCCAAAATTTTAAATCACAGTCATAAACAAGGTTTTATTTTGCATAAGAGAGTCATAAGTCATGTTTATTTTTGTTTTCAATATTTTTGATTTTTTTTATTGATATATATGGTTTTTATACTAAAAAAATAATACAATAATAAATAATTTTCAACATTCAATTTTGGCATAGGGGATTGAATTTGCTTTAAAAATATACTTATTCTATATATATTCTTTAATTTATTATCTACCACATATTTATTTTAAACGAGAATTCAATCTATAGTATGAACTGTAATCGAACAAAATAATTTTTGATTTCTGTTTCAAATGGAACCCACTTTAATTTAAATTATAAATCATAGAGATATTAAAAAACCGAAATAAAACAGCATATTATACTGCTCTTATTAAGTTGTGGGTTGGGTGACTTTCGCGTATGACCAATCATATTGTGTTCATATATTGTACGTGTGATGTACGAGTATACTTAACGGTTTATATAATATTTCAAAGTGAAAATAAAAAAGTAGCCTGTCGACACTTTCTCGACAAGAGCTTTCACATCTGATGATTACTCGTAAACTTTTAACGGCGTAGAATATCATTTTAATATATTAACATACTATTTTATGCTAAACTGTAAACTAAAAATATTTCAACGTACTTTGTTAAAAATAAAATTTAAAATTACATTTGGATGTAGCCAAGCAGAAGACGTCCGAGCCACAAACTATATATATATACATATATATACATATATTATGGTATGTATAATGCTGTGAAAACATCAATACTTTAATATTAAAACATCCAATTAAAATTATACACCCAGAAGAAGTAATCGCATTTTTTATCGCATTAACCCGTATATCAACAATTTAAAAAAAATATATTTATAAAAAGTCTATGTGGTTCAAAAGTTTTCATCTTGGAAGTTTAAATATAGCGTTACTATCATACTGAAGACAGTTAAAAAGTATTTTTTATCGTACTATTCATTTTCGTGTTTATATGATTAAATATAAGTATTTAAAATCCATGATATACAAGACTGTATTTACCGTTAGCTTGAAAAATAGGAAATCGATTTTTTAGGTACAAATGAAATTAAAAATCTAATTATTGCAACGCATCTATTAAAGTTGTTAAAATCAGAATGAACATCTGACAACAAACAGTTTTAGACACAAAAAATAATATTGTAAAACTTATATCAAACTCTCTCTCTATTGGTTTGGCTACAAGATAACGTTCGCGCTTTGAGACTAGAGATTGCGGGTTCAAATTTTCTGTCTGTCATACGTAAAAAATCTAAAGATGCAAAACGGAATACCCAAATTTCTATCAAAGTAGGTCTTTGTAATGTGGAAATTTATATACTTAATTTCTTGAGTGGTTATCTTCGAATAGTTGAAATTACTATGCTCAAGTTTCATAACGGATATGGTACCAAAGTTTCAACGTTATTTCGATATACATTAGTTTACCGATAGCTGTACTATAGATTGTAACCGTAATGTGACATAGTGACAATGAAAGTATTAAAGTGGTATCACAACTAAAATGATAATTAAAAAATGTTTAATAATGATTTAAAAACAAAATAAACTTATTTATTTATTAGTGGAATGTGATAAACTTGACTACGCTGCACAAAGATCGCACATGTGGTATTGTGATCAATAATTGGTTTTAGCATACTTCCATTCCTATGGTTTCTACTATTGTTACGCAGTGTTAAGTAAATACCAGTCCAATCGGAGAATTTGATCATCATTGATGAATTGATATATATGTTTATATATATTCCGATATATACTACCCACCAAAGAACCTTCCATAATAGCATGAAACTAAACCACACATATTATCGACATATACAAATATGTCTCTCTATATTTGAATGCTCTACATTGGTGCCAATATTACAGAAACACACAACTGAATTTTTTGGCTTAAGTCACTTTGTAAAGTATAGCTTAATTTTTTATTTCCCGAGATCATTGAGAAATTTTTGTAATAACGTATGTTTATACAATTTTATATTATGATGTATACACGTTTTATAGACATATGTTATTATCATTTTCAACAATTCAAAAAATAAAACTTGTTTTACAAGTGACTTAAACCAACAAATCGAGTGTAACGTATTCGTGAAATTTTGGCGACGATTTTTTTGTCATCTCCCGAAATTTGGTCTATTTAACAAACTAATCCTAAAACTAAGTACTGTAAAATCATATTTTTGAATCTTAGAATAATAAAAAAATCTAAGATCCACAGACTGAACTCAAATTTGAATTAGAAATTCACGAATGCATATATATTTTCAAGAAATTAGTCTCGATAATGATGTTATTACCGAAATAGCTAATGATAAATCAATTAATTTACAGAATTTTTATTTAGTATTGATATTAAATTAATGTATATTAATTTAGCACATTTGTCTTTTCGGTAGCGTGTGCATGTTTTTAAGCCAAAACTAGAAGATAGCTAGCTGCTTGATTTAAAAATATAGCAAATAAGCAAGACTGGGTCGACAGACTATTAGCTGTCAAGCAATTTTCATGAACAATCTATCAAAACCATTTCTCGAGTGGTTATTTTCATGTTGTTGAACTAGTTATGCCAATTAGTAATGTAACTAATTGATGGTGGTGTAACAACCAAAATATTAATTAAAAATGCGCGATGTAGCATGCTCAAATAAAAAATAATTTCAGTTGCGTATAACAACACAACAGACATACATATTTTTGAATATGATGTAATTTGAACAAAGTACGTTTTTTCAGTCGAATCATAAAAAAGTAAAATTGTTACAGTATCCGAATGCTGTTTTCAGCGTAATAATAATATATTATTATTTTATGTGTAAGAATTCGACGTAGATTTTAGTCATCTAGGAGAATGAAGCTTTTATACCACCAATGTAAGTCTCGTTTTTTATACCCGATGTTTTTTCTTCTTTAAAAAGTGTATAAGATACACAGAAACCAGATATAAAAATCGAAGGTGGCGTACACAAGACTGCGAAGGCTTTTTATTTGGCCTATTTATCCCAGGAGCCTAAAAGCACTAGTTTTCAACCATTTGTATGCGTGCTGTATTAAGCCGTGTTCTGTCATAGTATAAATCATTTGATAATTTGTCAATAAATTATGGGATGAGAGTATTACCTCTTATCATACTATATATATATAGATATACATATATAAATTAACCAAAACCAGAAAAGTTATTTTCAATCAATTGTGTAACATATGTTTTTAATCTTTGTTTTTTTATCTTATGTTACTATTTTTTGTTCACTTCTCTTAATCGCAATGAGAAAATTTGTCACTGGTCTTCGTGTATTATGTTTTACGAGTGTTTCATATTTAGTTGATGGTTTTGCAAAATAAATTAATGCTCAAATAACTAAGTTAAACCTATTGATTAATTTACAATTGTATACTATATATAACCAGATGCAGAAATGGTTTAAATAAAGCATATATATCTTAATTTTTATATGGTATCAAAAGCGTTTTTTTTCATTAAATCAATAAAATTGATAGATATCTAAATTATACATTTAAATAGAGGTCCAAACTATTGACTGCAAAAACTGTTTAATCTTGAATCTTTGGTACTAAGCAATTCGATTAGACTCTAGTACACGTTGGTTAAAGCTTTGGAAAGCTCTTCTAAGAGAATACATAGGGTTTGACAAGTTATAATTTATACAAGAAATTAAATGTGAAAACATTATACCTGGTGGAATATTAAGCAGGGTATCTTTTATTGAAAGAATTTGTCATATTAGTCTCGTATTTGTACTGTATTTCATAAAAACATATTTAAATAAAACGATATTTTTTTCAGAAAAATTAGTAAATATTATATTATTAATAATGGATGATGAGATTTTAAAATTAAATAATAATTAGTTTTTTATTTATATTTAGTAAAAGTATTTTGAAAATAAAGGTGTGCCTTCGCTGCTCTTATAGATGATATCTTATGCAATGTATACCTCTATCACCACACGCACGTGGCAAATATATCCCACATTGTACTGATTATGCATACAATATATACAAGACATGGGTGCTGAAAGCCAAGAGGCTCATAAAATAGTCGATTAAACTGTGAAGATATTTTTCCACTGCGCAGAATATGTTTACGAAGCTTTTTGTGAACAAAATAAAACATACAGATAATTCAAGAAACGTTCTGTTTTTGAATCTTTGGATTTCTTATTTGGCGAATATTATATAAACATATAATTTTATGTATCAATAAGTAATCACAAGTAAAAAGCTTAAAGTTCATGTATAATATTGTTTTTATAACGCCTTTAACTCTATTACTGACACGGTTACATACACCGTCTTACACCGAGTCTGCAACTTTAAATTTTGACATATCCTTAGTAACTGTGGAGATTTTAGTCTCCAATCTCACTAGTTATAACGTTTTCAAAAGGAATTTTTCCTCTTGACCATCGGGTGGGCAAACAATAATACATATCTACCCGGTTAGCATTATTGGTAGCGTGTGCGCCTAGTAATCCGGGGAATGGGAATTTGATTCCTCATCTGGTCCGATTTTAATCTGAAAATGCAGGACTGGATGTTTATTGGGTCGAGTAATTGGCTGAAAAACGATTCTCTTGAGACGTTTTCATATTGCGGATATCTATATGTTTCATTTTTGGAGTGGATTTCTTCACACTGTGTGGATGCATATGCTCCACTTTAGGAGCGAACATGTCAAATAAAAAAAACAATATCATATTAAATTAACATTAAAGTACTTTTGAACTACACTGTAGTATCTTTACTAGTTTGAATATTTGTAGAGTAGATAGAATTATCATTTTATTTGAATTACAGTAAATATATGAAATGCAAATATTTTTAGAAAAACAAATATTTTATAAATTTAATTTATTATTTTTTTTAAATTTTAATCCTTTAAAAAGACAGACAAAAAATGATTGACATGCTAAATAAATTAGTTACGATATCAGTTAAATGGTGAACATGTCTTATTGTACATAAAATTAACGAGTAACTTACATTTTAAATTTTAAAAAGTTTATCCAAAGTTCAAACTGAACTTTCAGTGTAAAATTGTGATGCACCCCTTTTTCAAAGAAATGATGCCCTTCGCATTATAGTAGATAGTAAAATACAATGATTTTAGGCTATCAGTATCATTTTTGATCTCTTTCTTATCAATTTATTACATGTGCATAGATTTCATTATGCATATAGCCCTTATCATTGGACAGCATAGGTTTACATTTCAGACGAAAATTCGATAAAACCCCAAATACCTCATCCTTTTTATATGCCTTGCAAATCTGCAGACATATATTCTGTATGGTCTTACTTGTAGATTGATCGAGTTGGTTTTACAAAGGCTTTATTAATGATTGGCAATAGTCTAGTCACTGGAATATTATATATCACATTCGTAGTCTCCAGAATATTAATTTAATGCAACTATTAGTCAGGACAATGCGTGATTTAAGTAGAGTACTTTTTGTATCTCTATAATTTGGTTTTATTGAAATAAAGTGAATAGAAATGCTTAATATGATTTGTTATTCGAAAATTAAATAATGGATAATAATAAATAAAAAGCTTTTCGTTAAAAGCTTTCGTTTTTTATCAAATAAATCTGTTCTAAATGACTATTTATATTTAAATATGCATATATATATATGGATTAATTGTCTTTTACTATGCTTTTATTTAATATATTTTATGAATATACCATATATCGTAAACAGAATGCCATAACATCTTAGCTCAATTTATGCAATTCTTTGAAAAACAAATTTGAAAGTTTGTGTTATTATTTCTTTTTCTTCTTCTTATACCATGTTTGCATCCAAAATAGAGCATATAGATCTACACAGTGTGAAAATATCCATTCCAAAATTATATGGATATACAAATCTCCACATTGTGAAGACGTCTAGACAGATTATTTTTCGCTTAGATTAGACGAGAACCGTTTGTCAGACAATTGTTTAACCCGATGGACATCCAGTTTTGTATTTTTGGATTTTAAAAATCCAACAAATGGGTCGTCAAATCTGCATTTTCCGGATTACTAGGCGCATATATTACCAACTACGCAATTGGGGAGAAGTATCATAATAATTCTTGACAGTGTGGATAAACATACTTTATTTCTGGAATAATCATCATTATATTGTTAAGATCCATATGGTCGACTTTCTGAACGGATATGTTGAGTAAATATTTGTAAACAATGATTTCGGAGTAACTAGCTATTATTTAGTATAGATAATTTTAGAATACAATTGGTACATATTATATAGATTCTGAGATTTATATTTAACTATGTTGGTGTAATTAGCTTTGGAGAGTTTCAATATGAAAGTCTTTATTTGAATATTGTAGCTACGTCTTTATCTGTGTATGTTTCAAATACGTATTAGTATATTATCCAAGCCGTTTTATTTACAAAATGCTTAACATATTCAATATGGAAGCTTTCACTTATATGTCAAATATTTTCCGAGTGAAAATAGATTACATTTTCCAACAGATTAGCACAGTAAGAAAAGCGAATTACTGGCACGTGTGCGTAACCCAAATATTCGCATCAAGCGCGGATATCCTGTGTCAGGATCCATCTTTACGGCGTGCGGTATTGAATTATCCGAAAAAGTGCGGTGCAGTTTACGACCAGCTTTATTTATCATTCAATACGTGGTACAAGCGATACCTATTATATATGTGTATAAATTTTATCTTAAAGCATAAAGATGATGTCGGCTTTTACGATGAATGTGTAATCGAAAGCGATCCAATCTTATCTCGTAATGGTTTTTGTTCTATAAAAGTACTCACAGCACTTAAAGAATATTAGACTTATCCAAACAAATAATAGCATGTTAATATTTGTATTTTAAATAATCTTGGTAATACGTAATAAAAATCTATTTCTTGATGCGTATAATAACAGACAGTCTAAGTAAAAAACGTTTTCATCATTGCGGGAAACTAGTATTTATGTTTGATGTTTAAATTTTTTTATATAATTTAATACTATGGTTTTACTTAGCATATAGAACGTAAGCAAACAAAATAGTTAATGCAAAATGTTTATGGTTTGCTGCGTAATATCTAACGTATAGTATTGGATCTTCCATATTTGTTTAAATTACACAGTCAGCGTCAAATACGTAATTCTCAATTTATTTTTACTGAAATTTAAACCAAAATAACTCTATACTTACAATACTAAGCCACATATTATATTTATAAATATGAAGAGTATATTTGCAAAGTGAGCTTATTCTACTGTGTCAATATTTGAAAGAGAAGATTTTGAACAAGTCTTTGTGTAAAAAAACTATAGAGCAAGCAAACCAGTAGAAAAAACATATTTTAAAAACATCAAAAATAAACATTCAAAAACATGATACAATAAAGTTCTTTCACATAAAAAAAAATACTTGATAAAAATATTCAACATATGGTATAAAGAGTTAATTCTGGAAATATACTCCTCAGTTTATATTTTAACTATTGGTATTACAAATTTGTTAAGTAAATCGCATACTATATGTCTGTATCTATAATATATTAATATTATATCGCCTATTTAGACTCAAGGGAGATTCATATCGAAAGCACCTAACGCAGATATAATAACTATGTCAATTTTACTAGCGTGAAAAAATACTACGTGGATAAAAAAATATTAAACTTGAAGAAAGCTTTGCGTTATCTGATCCAATGCTTTTATAAATAATTGAGCAGCCACTGTTATTGGAGTTATATATATTATTAAATTTATTTTAATTTTCACATATGAGGTCTGATGAAAAGAGATCTTAATGTTTTTGAATTACTATGAGTATTATTTTCATCCCAAAGCAACAGTGACTCATATTGAATAAAACTTGTGCTGAAATATTCAGACTCTTAAGTTTAAATGAGTTTCAGCGCAATGAAGTGGACTAATGTGCTAATTTAATGAAATATCATTCATCGCTTACATTAGGTCACTTGATTGCGCTAGCCGGCGCATAGCTTCTTTATCCATTCTATCTTCATGTCTTCAATGTTGCCAAAAAATTGTCGTATCGTGGTTTTTTCATCTTCAATAGAAATAAAAAGAAGTTTTGTGAGAATAAAGATAAGAATATGGAAGCTGGTGAATTATAATGGTGCTATTTTTGACCGGCTAATCACAAACAAGTAGTGAAATAAAAGCAAGTGCCATTCGCGTTAGAACTGTTATAAATTTTCTCTCCAAAAGCCTTAGATAGTACTTTATATTAATTGTGTAACTTTGTGAAACAAATTCAAGGCACAATATGCTTTTTAAATTGAAGAGAACATTGCTAATAATTATCTAACCTGAACGAACTCAATGAGCTTTTCCAGCTTTGAGTCTTCAACATTGAGACGATCATGTATAGTTTGAAGATATAAATCCAAATTGTTATATCAGCGAATCTGTTAAAAAAAACTATCGATATTGTGAATTCGTTGAAGTGAAAACAATGGAATCTTTTTTTTGTCCTTTGTTTTATAAACAAGGTATATTATGAACAATGTTATATCGATAACTTGTAGTAGAAACTTTTTTTACCTATAGATATCTTTAGATCTATAGTATTTGTTCAGTGACTTGGAATAATGATCGGTTCACGTACAGATCTGATAAGAAAATCTTTACACTATAGTAGTCCGTATCCTTTGTATTAAATTGGAAATAGTGTCATATTTGTTTCCTTTTTTGTTTCATAAAAATTGTAAGCGTATGTATGTTACTTGTAGATTTTTTTCCTGTTCAGTCTAGCGTTGTAGTATAAAGCTTCTAGGTTTCCCTGTTACATATAGTTATATACTACTTCAGTGCGCCATCTGTCAAATTAGACCACTCGATTAAATGCAGGCCAGTTATAGAGAGGCCACAATTCATTGCAGGCTCGAGTAAATGTTTTGCACTTCAATGGAGTGCTGGTACTAGAATACTTTTTGCTAGACGTGAGCTGTGATATATATTTGTATAAATCATTGAACATATTTGGAAAAAGAAAAAAAAATGTAATTTAAAAAAGGGCCGTATTAATTTAATCATTAATTTTATTTTTTTAAACCATGTTCGCTCCCAACATGGAGCCTATGGATCTACACAGTGTAAAGATATCCACTCTAAAAGAGGAATATATGGATCTCTGCAATGTGAAGACGTTTTGACAGATTATTTTCTACGATAATTGTTTGTCAGACAATTACCCAATCCAATGGGCATCCGGTCCTGTATTTTTTGGATTTTTTAAATTCGACAGATGGGGGATTGAACCCGCGTTCCTCCGATCGCTAGGCGCGCACGCTACCAACTAAGCTACCGGGGAGACATTTGATTATAAAATTAAATTAAATTTACCATTATATTTGTTTTACCATGATCATTTTGAGACTGAAATATACATATCCACAGTATAAAACTACAACTTAATAATTATTTTGACAGATGTTTTTTGACAGGCAAAACTGGACCAATAATACAAGAAATTAAAAAAATAAAACCACACTTTACAAAGTGATTTAAGCCAAAAAATCAAGATACGTGTCTCTACAATATCGGCGACGATATTTAATAATGTGTCCACCAACTCTTGGATCAATAACAATTATTTAATATATCACTAGACAAATTTTATTTAAATATAAGAATAACAGTTCAATCATTACAGTTATATATTTTATTTGGTGTAAACTACGGGATTTTAAGTGTCTAGTAATACGGATTAATATATTCTAGAACTAAAACGATTTGAAGAAGCCATGGCTTAAGCAATAAGACATTTATATGATATTATAAATAATTTAAGAATTAATTTATCAAGATACTTATGTTTTTATGTCATGACATTTATTTTTATATTCAAAGAATATTTTATATATTATTTGATATATTGTATTTAAATATTTTAAATTACATTATTGGACATATTTATTAATGAATATTAAATCTTTTCGATGTGGTTTGAGAACTATCAAAACATGCAAGTTTGGAGTTTCTTATTTACAGCGATAGAGATAGAAAAGAAACAATTTTCATAAAAAAATCCTTTCACGATACTCACAAATAATCAATGAAAACCAAAAAATATTAATTTTATATAAGTTATAAAATATTTAGAACCCCTGAAATAAATGTTAGAGCCGACCTGTTTCTTGCAGTGAATGCTGCAAAATTGTTTATTTTATCCGTTATTGTGTTGCCATGGAAACTAATATTTATTACATACGTACCGGTGTAAAAGCAATGTGAAATAGTTGGTACTGTAGCACATGCGTCTTGCCTTAAAACCGGTTTTATTAGAGGCATTTCATATAACGCAAGATTCCTCAGCAAAGGTATTTGTGTAAACCTGGCATAATGGGGGTTGAATTTTATGTTTGTATTTATGTCATACGTAAATTGTTTTACTTAAAGGATTTAAGGGAAGAAAAAACATACAAAGAATTGTTTTCTTGAAAATGCTATTCTATATTTTAAAATTTTTGTTTTTTAACTAACTCAATTCATTAAATGACACTATAGTTTTAAAATAAAAACCTTTTGATAAAACTGTTAATTGAAACAAAAAAACCCTATAATTTTACAATGTAATAAACTTCAATATATAGAATTTTGTCTCCACGTTAGCATACTTGGTAACTGGCATGTTTTGTGGGCTTAATTCCTCATTTTTCGGATCTTAAAAGTCCAAAAAATGCAGGACTGGATCTCTATTGGGTTGAGCAATTGTCTGGCAAACGTGAAAAATGATTTTTATTATTGTGAATAATATATTTTTTGAACAATTATACGTTATTTAAAACCCGTAAAACAACGTTTTTCTATTTTTTTCCCTACCGTCTTTTGATATGGACCGTAATGGCCGCCATATTTTAAGATGTTTTGTATCTCGTCAGTCACTTTACATCCTTCCAAGCCATGTTAACATCCATACAATATCAGTCCTATAGATCAGTCTTTTACGACATCGAAATCCAATAAAACAATCAAACAGCTTTCAAGTTTTTAAAAAGCATCCTCAGCACGTGTTTTAACTATTTTCAGCGTGTGGGGAGTATAATAATGATGATAAGTAAATATGCGATAGTAAGGAGATATCGGAACATAAAATCGGTTGTTATATTTGTATTCTAAATATAACATTATTTTTTTTACAAACGTTGTTTAGTTTTACTTACCATTTTATATGAGTGAAATTTGTGAATTTTTATAATAAATTAAAGTTTGAATATAATTTCAGTGATAAAAGATATGAAATTTATCTTTGCAGCACGTGTTGGAGTCAGAGTCGATTTCTTTGATTGATAACTCACTGCTTTGTTGGAAGTCTCACTAAATATTATTTTTGAGATAACATTTCTCTTTTGAGATGAAATTATCTCAAGAAAAAAATAATTACTGATTTATTAAATTGGAGCTGCGATCAAGACAAGGAGAATTTTTCTGCCGTGTATTTGATAAGACTCAATATTAAGTTACTAAATTTTTTTATTGACTAAAATAAATTAATAGAGCAAGAACATAATAAATATATTACATATCCGCAAGCGCCGACTACGTAAATTTAGACATTGTAAAAAATGATCTAGATAGATTGTCTTTACAAGTAAACATTGAAATTGAATCACTCAAGTTATTGTAAAATACATCTGATTTCAGCTCCATGAAATAAAATATTAGATCTTTAATACATACTTTTCCTTGTGTTCTGTCTTTCTGCTGTCGAGGGTTTTTTGTAACCACATTATTCATGTGATATCTACTGTAGAAAGAAAATACCCTTAATTTTTATTTCAATAATTGTAATATACACAAAATAATATACGTTCTGTTAAAATGCAAGCTTCAAATACTAAATAAGAACTAAATTTAGCTGTTAAGTTTGAAAAGAGAAATTCAAATTTGCGACCAGGAAAAGGACTTCCACCGCATCATTTTTATTGGTTCTTCTTAAATAGTTTATGGTTAAATAAAACCAAAATGGTTAAATAAAACACCATTATAAGTTTTTATTCACTTCATATTGTGTTTATTTAATACTTTTACTTTGACCCAAGATCATTAAATGAATGATTTTTGTGAATGCTGTAAATTTTGTTATATGTGGGTTACGTCCTTTTACCCCTCTACTATCGATATATACTATAAATGACCTAAAATATTTTAGATATTTGGTCTATGACAACCATCAAACAATTTATTTTATTTAATAAGGGAATATATTTTTACTATTCAAGAGTCTCACTAAGTCATTTGGATACATCCACAAAAAAAATCAGCATCTCATATATAAATGCGTCTCGACGATTTAAACATTTAAAAATTGTTGTGATTCATTAAGCTGAATATTGTGCTTATCTTACAAAATAGTACAATACTCATTTTATATATACATAATGATATACTTTCTTTTAGTTGTTGTTTAAATTAACATCTTCTCTGGAGCTAAATTATACGCAAAATGTTGCAAGAAATATCTTCACAGAGCTTTTTTTCCAGTTTTAATCAATTAAACAACGTCGGGCGCTTTTGCTTTTGAAAACAGGTTAATTGCATGATTTAATTATTTAAAACGATAATATTATTACCACTTGTTTTTTTTTAAGAAAATTTCAACGAAAGCTCAAACGAGTTATTTCTCTGAGCCCAATTCAGTACAGAATAAATTAATTCTAATTAACCAAGCGGAAGTGTCGAGCTGGGGTTCAAATAAGAGATGTACTAAAAGAGGATTTAACAATATAGGAAGCGTTAAAAAATGAATAAAAAGCATTCATGTAATTATTTTGAATTAAGTATTGTTAATTGAGCTTTTGAAGTAATACAATTCTACAATAACCGAAGCCAGTAAAAGTGTTAAAAATACAAAATATTACTTCGAAAAAAATCCAACCTTTTTGCCGTACGAAATATACAATACTATGAAACATAAAATATATGTGTGTGTCCACATGTCACAAAAGCTCTTCCCAAACGGTCAATAGTAGCTACGTGAATTTTTTAATATAATTTTGGTTGTCTTCTTAAAATCAATTGTTTTAGTTTCGACCTATAAACGTCTCATTAATTAATAAGCACCTTTAAGCATTGTATACAGCCACGTATTGAAATAAATATATTATAATTGGATGAACAAAACTGGTTTGAAAAAGAATGAGTGTAAACCTTTTCGGACAAAACTGGGTATTAAAGTTTTTATAATAAATATATAAAGTATTGAGTAAATTATTTATTATATAAATATAGGTATTTAAGCTAAGTTTAAAATAGGTCTTAAAACTGTTAAAAGTTTTGTAATGATATGTGTTGAAAATTCTTAAACAAAAAGGTTTATATAAGTTCTTTATATTATTTAGAATGCCAAATAATTAAGGATTGTGGCTTGAATGTTCGAATATATTTGGTTTATTTTTAGTTGACTTCAAATATACTGTGTACATAAATCAGTTTACTTTTTTTCTTAATAAATATTGTAAGCGCTTTCAAATATTTGGTTTAATTGTAGTAAAATTATTTAGATACTCGATTAATATTCCAATATATTAGGTATAATTCTTAGTGTTGTAATTTAGTTCTAGTGTTTTATTTAATTTTTTTCCGTTTAAATAATTAAATTTACATCTTTCCAGTCATACTGTAAACGTATTTAAAATTTATGATTGATAAATAATTATAACATATACGTTTATTTTAATAGTGCTTAGGTATATTTACTGTATGAAGTGATATAGCCTAATTCCAAATAAAATCATTAAGAGCACACGTGCAGTGCAAGAATATCGATGTATTATGTAAATAATGATATGATGACAAGAAAATCCTAGGAAAAAAATATGATCTCTAAAAATTATAAAAAACTTCAATTGAGTGAAAATTTCAGTGGTATTTAAATGTAAAAAAGTATTCATAATTGGGTCTTAAATAAAAAAAAAACAACGAGAAATATATATGAAAATAATGATCGTGTAATATATAAATGAAACATAGTTTTTCTATACACTTTGAACGCTCCTGTGTTAATTATAATGAATAACCACGTACCATAAAAGAAAATCGTTGATATTTTTTCCTGAAAAAGTTGTTTTACAAGTAATTATTTTTCTTATTGAAATAAAATATATATTTTCTTGAATATAACGCTTAGAAGTTGAAAAAAATATATATACGACGCTTATTTCAGAGTAAAAATAAATATTGGCGTGATATAAATTGGAAAATATTTTGTTCATATTAAGAGCTTTTTGAATATATTTTGTTACGTGATTTTATTGGTTTTTAGGGCGTACTTAATAGGGCTGATAACGGGGCTAAAACCTAACGGCTGCTATTAACGTTGGTATCATCATTTATTTGGTAATTTAGGGGTTTAGGGTCCATTTAAGCTGCAAGGTGTCTACTAATGACATACTTTCATGACCCTTGTGTTCAGCTGATACACAGTAACATGCTTAGAGAATAAATTTTCTGTATTATATAATATTTTTGTAATTACAAAACATTTTACTTTCACCAAATTCGATATGTATTTAAACAACTATTGTATTTTTTTTTAAGTCGTGAATGTTTATCAGTACAGTGTGAAGACGAACACTCAAGATATGAAGTATATGAATCTCCGCATTATCAAAATTTATTTTTTACACATTTTTTGGTAACGAGAATTAGTTATCAGCCGATTGCTCAATCCATTGGACATCAAAGTCTACAACAATGAATTTTTAATATCCAGCAGCTAGCTGTAGGACTAAATCCCGTATTTTCTGTCGCAAAAACGTGCATGCTAACCTCTTAACTAACAAAAATACAAGTTTTTAAATGTTTATGCATTCAAATTCTGGCAGTTGCAACAGCTAATATTTTATTCTTTATATTAAAATAACTTAATCATTATATCAATATAGGTGTAATAATAAGCTTTTAAAACACTTTTTTTCTATTCAATTGCTTAGTAAAAAAAATAATGCCGCATTTTGAAACAGTTAAAAAATTAAGTACTTAGGTAGTATTTTTAAGATCTTTTTAAAAGCACCACTCATTTGGAATAGTTTGATAATAATAATAAACGGATGCGTCATAGTGTTTCGCAAATAAATGCAAAAATATTAAGTTTTTTAAGAATAGTTAAGCAACGTAAAACTAAAAAAGTATCCGTTGTTGTTATATGCGAAAATAGGAATGAAAAAAATAATATATTCGAGTACACTTCTAAAGATGATCGTTAACGTATTGAGCGTTAAAAATACCACTTTACAAATGCCACGCCCAGCAGCGTTCCGCGACAAAAGTTTTTTTTATTGTAGACGATAAGTCTTATAATCCATAAAAATGTAAAATATCTAGATACCGCATCTTCAATTTCCCAAAGCATCACAGTGTCAATTCGAGAATCCACTTTAACTCGAGTATTTTTACAAAGTGCCGAAGGAGGATGCTTTACGTCAACGTTTTCAAAACTGTGTGTCGCTCCACCGCCTTGTTAAGGTTCAGTGGTGCAGTAAAAGTATTATATCACTTTATTTTTAAATAAAAATAAATTTAAATTAAATATATTTTTTATAAATAATTATTAAAACGGAAAGGCCATATGCGGACAAACACGTTTTGCCTCCGAGAAATGGGGCTTCAATTTCCAAATCTGACTTTTTAAATACAAAAATGCAAGACCGAATACCAAATGAGTTGATTAATTGACCGACAGCCGATTCTTGTGAAAAAAAATTTAGTCTAGTCTTCACATTACACAAATATGCATACTCCATTTCTGGGGTGGAAATCTTCATACCGTGTACCATATATTACACTTTCAGAGTGGTAAATCATAGATCCCGGTAGCGTAGTTGGTAGCATGCGCGCCTAACGTTCCGGGGAATGCGGGTTCGAATCCCCATCTGTGTCGGATTTCTTAAAAAAAAAAATATCCTAAAATGCAGGACTGGTTGCCTATTAGGTTGAGTAAATTGTCTGACAAACAATTCT